>JAQIUT010000107.1:0-128537 GCA_028654355.1 Colletotrichum sp. SAR 10_99
TCTCTCTCTCTCTCTCTCTCTCTCTCTCTCTCTCTCTCTCTCTCTCTCTCTTTCTTTCTCTTTGTATCCCACACAGCTCGCAATATATTGTGTTGATCGGTAGCAAAATGCGTCCATGCACGATATCCGCTACTCTTGCCGCGATGATCTCGGTGGTGGCTGGTGGTGATTTCTTGATCACCTGTGGCAATCTCGAATACCATTCCTCCACTTTAAAAGCTACCTGCGATGATCCTTATGGCAACTTCATCGATACGAGTATCAACCTATCATCGTGTTTGGCTAATGTCAACGGAAAGCTTGAGGTCAGTACTGTTGCATCCGACTTGTCTTAGCTAGCCTTCATCATCTCAGACACGTCGCTAACATGAGAATCCCCAGTGCCAACCACAAAGGTTTGTGCACCTCTTTTACAAACTGTCTCCAGTCAGCTAAATAAATTTCATCCAGCCCGTCTTTCAAAGGCTGCGACTGTGGCCTTGCCGGTAGTGATAAGAGCATATTGAACTGCCAGTGCGCTGACTTCAGGGGCTCGAAGCGGCCAACCACATACGACCTGAGTGAGTAGTGTTCCCGTCAATTGCCATGCGCTTTCTGACTTGTACGAAGACCAGTGCTTGACAAACCATGGAGGCCATCTTCAATGCCCTTAGCCGAGTAGCGTTTTTTTTTTTTTGAGTTGGCCTCTATTCACCTGTGATTAGTTCGTGAGTCATGATGCCGATCCAATCAATGGACTTAGAATACGACATCCATATTGAAAAAAAGCATTGACGTGCCATATCTAAATAGGTACTTCTTATCAATGGATAGTGCGCAAAGTACATTTATAGAATGGACAGGCGTAAATTGATGGACAAGTACACTTTGACCTTGAATTTCAATCCTGTCTTCAAAAGTCTTGATACAACGAGGATAAAGCCACCTGATATCAACAAAGACCCGCCCCATACCTGAGCGTCCAGGAACTCCCCATCAAGGGCCCGAATAAGGGAGCCCGCAATGGGAGGTCCCATCAAACAGGCAAAAGATACAATAGTGAATGCCATTCCCTCTAGTTCCAGCTTTCCTCGGATCAGGCGAGAGACTCGAAATCATAGCAGGAAACATGCTTTGTAAGGAGGCGGATGAGATACCGTATAGAACGGCGAACACAATGAGACTTTTATGGGTGGTTACACCTGTCCACGCGAACATCATGATACCGGTTGTAAAGGTGACTGGTATAATGGTGTTGAGCGACCCGAAGCTCTTGTCGGCTAGGTAATTGGGAAGCATGCGACCGATGACACTAGAAAGTTGAATCTTCAGGACTTTTCCCACAAAGATATCAAAGCATGATCACTCACCCCACACCATTCACTATTAGTAGAATGATGATGGGCTCTCGGTATTCCAGCTCAATGACCGAGCGAGAAAAGATTCCAATCTGTTACCACGACCATTAGGAACGTGGAGGAAAGCAGGTGACAACACAGGTCGAGACTTACATAGTAAAAGGTGAAGTACACAGCCAGGAAGTTGAGAACCATTGCAGCGCAGCACAGCAAGTATGTAGGATCCTTGAGGGCGTCAAAATAAAGGAGAGATCCCGATTTTCTCGGCGGAAGTCGAGACTCCATGAACCCGACGACCAGAGCGGATAGGCCCACGTTCAAGAATCCGAGGGTTCGGACTGCCCATCTGAACCCAACTCTCGGAAGCAGCTGCTGAAATATCACCTGATATACCATCCCGCCGGTCGCTGAGCCGGTTTCCCTGGGCACCTAGGCCACATTTACGGCCATCCGAGCGCCGTTTACGTTGCAATCACGTATCTGGTCAAATACTCCAGTCCATCGTGGCAGACTATTCAATAAGATAATTCGATAAACTCTGTCAAATATCAAGCAACCTGTCATTTGAGACACGCAGAGAAACCTCCGAAATCTCTTTATGCTTCTACGTCTTTTGCTCGTGTGTCTCGAATTGGCATCAGCCCCATCATCTCGCTATTTATATTATCCTCCGCCCTAGATCTAGAAGCCTGGGAAGGCTCAACACGACGACATGCTGACGAGAGAACGCCCTTGTTGCTGTGGCTAATCATTACCAGAGGGGACCGAGTCCAACGGTTCACCCTTCCTACCGTTGAACAACTCTTCATAACCCTGAAATAAGTCAGCACAGTCCTCCGCATTATCGGAATAGCGGTATTGATTTACAAGAAACCTTCCATGACGACCTTGATTTTTGACATCATGGCCTGTCCGATATTGTACAGATTCCAAACAGGATCTGGGGCCAGAGTTGAACACCTGTTGGGCTGTCGGAGCTTCCGTGCGGAAAAGCTGGACCAAGTCTGGAAGGACGAGATACGTGAGCTCTGAGCGTGGCAAATTGCAGGATGAAAAGAAACCAAGAAGTAAGGTTTATTCCCTTACCTTCAAGACGATGAATAACTAGAGGATTCGTTGAAGCTCTAATTCCCATTCCTATGCCGGTGATGTGCCATTGGACGCCCTTTTCTCGCATCTTATCGGCAATCGCCGCGATGGGAATCTCTGGCCCTGCTCCGATGACTATGAATTTGGTGTTTCAGCGTCAGACGGGCTGGTTGGTCGATAGGTGGCACGAAAGAAGTGACATACCGTATACATTGTAGCCAGCCTGAACCAGCTCGATTGCATCACTGCGAACACCTTTGTCGACAAGCTCAGGGTCCCAGCCTTCAGCAAGCGCCAGTGGATGGTACGGCGGTAGGCCCCTGGATTGTGCAAGGGTGTCAGCAATTTCGATTTGGGTTGAGAGCAAGTAAGTTGTCATTTCAACTCCTCTTACGTGTACAACACATTGATGCCTTCTCTGTTACTGCCAGAAAGATTGGTTGCAGACTCTGCTTTCTCACTGAAGTTCATGTTGGCTGGATGGGAAAATAGTGTTGCGTGGTGATGTAATTTCGTGCGTCTTCACTCAATGCATGTGAAGAAGAAAAGGGGTGGGCGATTGAGAGTGTAGGCCCCATGGAACTTATATCTCGGTCTTGATGGTATCCACACTCGCAGGCACCTTTCAGCACAGTGGAAGGTAGATAGTCATTCAGGGACACTCTACGTTTGTTGTCAGCATGCTTGTGCCATTGCGCCAAGGCCATGACCTTGGGGATACAATGCATGGCGCATCCTTCAGTCCTCACAAGATACGGTATACGGCGAGCGAAACTTCATTTGGTTTAGCGCGCGACTTGATTACCAAGTTTGCGCGAATATATATGCAGCTTGCCACATGGACTAGTGTCCGCCGCAAATCCTACGCTTCATAAATCCCACCATACCTGTGAGAGTTTCAGGGATCAAGCTACAGGGATCAATCATCAAGCCATTGGTGATGCAAACCATAGTCTTCACGATATCAACCGCCAGAACCGTCCCTCAAAGTCGACATAAATCTTTTCTTGGCCTGGGGCCTTGACCTGTTTAGTCATCTCATCACAGGAATTGATTGCATGGTTTCAGTGACGACGGCCCTGGCATTGTCTGGAAGTGCAGACTAGTGAGATAGCACCTCAGAAAACGAAACCATCTATAAATACGCATCTGCTCCTCTCCCTTCCACAGATATTCAAAAGCTATTCGGGTCACATCATCTTAACTCAAGTTCTTTCAACCTCAAACATGCCACCTTCCGTCCCTTCGCCGTCTGTTACCACAGACGACTGGCTCAATGCTGCGAGCTACAGAAGAACTGTCTATGGCTTGAAGGGAACTTCTTCCGTTCCTGACAATCGGGTTCGAGATATAATACAAAAGATCCAGTCTTTCGCTCCTTCGGCCTACAATACGCAACCCATCCGCTATTCTCTTATCACGGGGGAGAAGCATAAGCTCTTCTGGGAGATTATCATCCAAGCTGCAGAGCCTTCCATCAAGGGAAGCAATGAAGCAGCGTGGAATAGCATGCAAGGTTTCCTTCAAAATCACAAAGCCGCTTATGGTTCCGTATGCTACCCACTGTCCCTCGCCATATTCTGATAATCCTAGCTGACAAGCTATAGGTGGTCGTCTGGGAGAGCCTGGATGCTCAGAATAAAGGCGCAGAATACCACAAGTCTGCAGCTCAGATGTTCCCCCAATACGGTGACCACGCATCGGGCATGGCCCAGATGTTGCTCTGGACGTCCCTGGAGCTGGAAGGGCTGGGCGCCAATCTGCAACACATGCAGTCCATTCCACAGGTGGAGGTAGCCTTGAAGGAATTTTGTGGCGTGCCTGAGGACTACTCATTGAAGGCTCATATCAACTACGGCGATAAGGCCCAGCCTCATCCCGAGGTTCCGCTCAAGATGCCTTTCTCTGAGGCATTCAATCAGCTCGGGTAGAAATTACGCTGTAGTGGTCTCGTCACAAGTCCGAACACAGCGACCGTTTTGTATGATTTGGTTGGTCCGCAACGAAGTGTAGTGATTTGTTGGAGATGGAAGTAGGCAAGACAGCCTTTTGGTAGATGAACATTTGCTCCGGTGTATATTCCTCCGCTGGACACGCTTGTGAAGTACTCCCAACCCCTAATCACAATGTGTGTGCATCTAGACCTCTCTGCCTGTAGAAACCAAGCCTCACGGACTTCCACTAGCTGCAGCGGATTAAGTCTGTATTATTCTGGTGAGGACAATAATATCAGAAGGAATACTAACTACGCACATTGGCTAGATTCACTTTCAGCGCCATGTTCACCATTTAATGCATAATCATATAACGGAGAATTTGTAAGGGATCTCGTAAGTTGACATGCTCACATGTATGGATGCTCGTGCCTACCAAATCCGGCAAAGCGCTATCTTGCTTCTCCTAGAAGCAATACTTGACAAAGAAGGCTGTCAGCTCGCCCTGAGCCAAAGTGAGCTAGCACGTAAGGAGGATGATCAATCATGTACTGCGGAAAAGGCGGTGCTTAGGATCCACTTCCTTGCGTTTATAAAGTAGCACAGCAGACGCCGTACACCGTACTCCGTATACCGTATTTTATCTTTGACGCACCATTTCCCCGGTGTCCCTGAACTCGAATCCCCGCAGCTCATTGATGACACGAGCAAAGGCTGCTCGGTGCATGTTCTTGAGAAATAACACCAGCAATGGAGGACTTGGGCCCGCGCGATAGGCAGAGAAAGGCACACCGCAAAGTTAAGACTGGGTGCAAAGCCTGCAAAATCCGGAGACAGAAGGTAATGCCACAGTTATTGTGCTCAAGCTCTGCTTCACGCTAATTTCGAATTTGAAGTGCGATGAGACGAGGCCGATTTGTTCCGGCTGTGTCAGGCATTCTACGGAATGTCTGTACCAGCCCACTGGAGCAATAGTCCGCAGACGAAAATTCGAATCGACATGCACTCAGCAAAGAGCGCCTTTGCCGGCTCCGACAAGGAGTCTTCTCATCTCCCCGTCTCGAGACTTGAATCTTTCGGACCTTGAACTCTTGCACCAGTACTTGACGTCCACATGCAAAGCGACCTCGCAGCTGCCCCAGGTGACGGCTCATATCCAGACGACGATTCCTCGCCTGGCTCAAGACCATCCTTTCCTAATGCGCGGCATCCTTGCCAAGGCAGCCATTCATCTATCCTGGTTACAACCAAATCGGAAAAGCCATTACGCCGCGCTAGCTTCGAATCACCACGGACTGGGTCTGCCAGACTTCAGGGCAGCACTGCAAATTATGAACCCCGACAATTGCGACGCATTGATCAGCTATTCCAAAGGTTTGGTATGGTGCGCCTTTGCCTGCCATGAGTCATTCTCCACCAACACGCAAGCGGTCTCAAGTGTTGGGAACGTTAGCTGGCTGCCTCAGTGGTTCAATCTACTCCGCGGATCCTGCCTCATAGTCGAAGCAAGCAGGCGGTGGACGACAAATTGCCTGTACGCTTTGCCGCCACTGCTTGACGACATTACCGAATTCTGCAGGAGCGTAGATGGCTGCCGAATTTCTTCTTTGAAGTTGCGATTGTTCTCTACAGTGCTTTCTCCGACTTGTGAGGCCGTTACATCTGCTCTCGCTGCTCTCGAATATTCCTTCGCACTAGCCTCCATGCGGTATCACAACACCCCCTTCCGAAATGCAATTAACTATTGGGGTGGTGCTTTACAAACGATTACATCACCCTAGTCCAGGAGAAAGAGCCTCGGGCCCTAATCGTGCTGTCTCATTTCTGTGTTCTCGTTCACCGTTCCGAAACACGTTGGTTTATGAAGGGGCATGGAGCACGACTCCTCCAGTCCATAAGCGAGCGTCTCGATGTTCAGTGGCATGAGTACCTTCAGTGGCCACTGGAAGAAATGAGGGTACATGGACCCAGCCAAACAATACAATGAATACTTGTTCTATTACTATAGAGTCCTACCAGCAACTGTCGGCTGCGTGAGCTCTCAATGACACGCTGAGACTTGAATATGCCTGCCTTTGAGTATAGAGGAAATCAATTCATTGTTGGGAAGCTTTCTTGAATCAGTTTGTTGATGGGTATTTCATGCTCTCGGTCGCGACGATAGGGATTTCAGAAGAGGTGGCTCAATGGCGGGAACACCACACAACTAAATGGCTGTTCATACCTTACACCAACTGGAACATCAAATTCAAAATATTTTAACTAAACAAGCATCACACCCATGCATTTGCACATCTCATGAGTTCGACAGCCTCGCCGCCACACTCTCTGGTCCATCCGCAGGACACTACGGGTAGAACAGATCTTGTACATCCCAGTCTAAATCATCAATCACAGATGACTCGTAATAGATATCCCAGTCTGAGTCCCAATCGGGGCCCAAGTCTGCGTCCGAATCCGTGCCCAAATCTGGGTCTGTGTTGCATGGGCTTCCTGTTTTCAAGCAATCAGGGCAATTCGGCTCTACCCATTGCATCTGAGTATCGTTTTTCGTGACGAAGATCTGAATCACCTTATCCTTCTTGTGCCAATTGCCGACGCAGTAGAGTTTGACACCACGCTTTTGAAGCTCCCGAAAGATGAAGCATGCCCTGCGGTACACGGGCTGCAGCTTGTGCAAATGGGAAAATACCACGGAGCTAATCGGTCGGATGCCTGCATGTCGAGTTTTCCTACGATAACGTCTCCGCCAAATCCAGCCGCACTCTATCCACACCTCCTTGAGACGAGGCATTTTCAGGGTTATTGCGAGACGATCGCGGCGGACTGGGTCGGTACAGTCCAGCAGAGGGACATGATAGTGCTGAATGTAGTCGAGGACTGTCTGCGCCCCGCTCCCCGGGCTATGCAGGGTCTGTATGAGACGTTTATCGTCGGCTGCTACCTCTAGCTCGAGGGAATTGAAAGTGTTCCACGCATAAGGTTGGTGTGTAGTTGCGAAAAGGTCAATTTCAGGGATGACCAGCGCTGTGGCAGGCTTATTGTCCAGGTGATAGAATGCAGTGGCTGGGCGAAATTTTCGTTGAATCAAGTGGCAGGTTGCTTTGCTTACCTGACGAAGCAGCCCGGTAGCTCGGAATCGCTGTCTAAGAACCTTGTTCCGATACTTATACTCCATTTGGTTGTGGAGCGCGTCCTCCTCGCCGGCAACCCCCAGGGAAAGTCTTCCAGTCCACGTCTCCACGTCGCTGTAAGGTAGTAGCCAGGTAATAGGTTCCTGAGACTCAACTGCTTCATCAATCAGAATATCGAAAACGAGCAAGAGAATATCATTGGGGACAAGTACTTGTGTCTTGGAGTTGGGCGTCTTTTGGAGAAGCATGTGAGCTGAATGAGACGGAAGCAAGTGTCGTCGGTGTTGAATAAGGGGTTGTAGACTAGCGTGGGAATATGACTTTGGAGTCTTGAAGTAGTTGCTAGGTTACGTTCTATGAGTCTCATTTAATGGGTTGCTTATTACTAGCCAGCTTTTATTATCGAGCGCACGAAAAGACAGATGGTGCACAATGAACAGTATAAAAAGACAATTGGGAATGAACAGGAACAACGGACTTTTGAACAAAGACTACAAACATCAATGCCACAAGATCATATCTTCTGCGTCCTTGACCTGCCACAATATCTTCTTGCTGGACGTTCCAGACACAACCTCTCTCAAACTCAAGCTATAGAAATGCGCCTCACCGAACGACTGCGCTTATCAGCTGTGCATCTGATTGGGCCGCTTATGAAGATAATATCGGGCGCTGGTGGGTTTGTTGGTGCGCAGCTGATGATAAAAGGCTGGTGCCCCTGCGTTATGGGTCTGAATCCGGGCTTTTGTCATCTTCTCAGCAAATTCTTTAGTAACACAACATGATGTCTGATCCCTCGCCTGCTTTAGGCCCAAAGACGAAGCAAGCTCTCACATATGACTTCATGCCATTGTCACCACTGTGTTCAATTTGCCGTTTTGCTTTTGAACAAATACTAGTACAGCACGACTCTTTACTTTTGGAAAATCTAAAAGAGTGCATCTCAACGCCGGAGGGCCAGACCTTCGAGCGATTCCTCAAAGCCGTCAAGGATGAATGCTTCATATGTTACCGGGTATGGAATTACGACCGAAGTCGCGCTGAGGAGTGGGAAAGCTTTGGTGCGGCCAAGTGGTGTCCTTTGACATACTCCTATTTTGTTTCTTTTGAAGAGAAGGGCGTAATAACGGGATTGAGAATGCAAGTGCACCAGCAAAGTGCTGCGGCAGTACTCTGGGACGTAGATGATGCACCTTCGTTCGTATTGGCCGACACAAAAGGTAAGCCCAAGCCCTTAATCTTCGGAGCTCATATGCTCATCAAAACAAGGATCAACATACCGCCCTCAGCTGGCGGTCGCTCCCATTAGCAACAACACTGGATCTCCCGAAGTGCTGCAAACGGCTGCCGACTGGCATCAATTCTGTCGATTGAATCACAGCAAATGCTCGAGTCTACCGACTCGTAAGCCCGGGTGGATACCTTCGCGCCTGATGGATATTGACCACGCCCAAGATGAAAGTTGGAGGCTCATCATCACTGATGACCAAGCTGGCGGGCTGATAGATGCCCAGTACGCGACACTCAGTTATAGATGGGGATCAAAGCCACAAGCCTTGATGCTAAAAACCTCGACCTTGGGACACTTTCTCGGCGGAAAGCCGATCTCCGACCTACCTCAGACATTCAAGGACTTCATCGTGGTAGCCCGTAAACTTGGCTTCAAGTACGTATGGATCGATTGTCTATGCATCATGCAGGACTGCAGCCAGGATTGGAACCACGAGGCATCTACCATGAGAGATGTGTACGCGAATTCCGGTTGCAATGTTGTGGCCTGCGACTCGTCAGATCCTGAAGGGGGCCTGTTCCGGTACAGACACCCCAGCGATTTGTCCCCTGGCCTAGTGGAAACTCGTCTATCATCAGGGCAACCTCAGAGATTCGTTATTTGGGATGATGAGTTCGAGTACAGGAATGGCAATGTAACAACTCTGGCAGACCGCGGATGGGTATTTCAGGAACGATTCCTGGCCCCGCGGTTACTCTCCTTCCACGGTCAGCGTATCAGCTGGGAATGCTGCGAAGGCCGTAAGTGGGAGGGTGTATTCCAGCGATTTGAAGATTCGATCAGCATCATGGACGAACTGCTAGCCTCTGTTCAACAGAGCGCCGAAGCTTCATACGGGGAAATGACAGAAGCCACTCTAAAACACTGGGTGAAGCTGGTGGACTTGTATTCACAATGCAAGCTCACAAAATCCGAGGACAAGCTTGCCGCTTTTGCTGGTGTTGCCAAAGCCTTCCAAGAGCTTACCGGCGACACGTATCTAGCTGGAGTTTGGCGGTCGCAGCTGTTCGCACAGCTGAGTTGGACGGCTCGTGAGAAGACGAGAGCGGACCAGTTTCCCAAGAGATATAGGGCGCCTTCATGGTCATGGGCATCTATTGACAGCCCAGTCTGGCTACGGCTTTACTTGAAATCTCCAGACTGTGAGAGGCATAAGGCATTGGAGATCATACATGCTGGCGCAACTTCCAACGCCTTTGAGGGAATGGCCGATGTGAGTGATGCTTGGTTAAAAGTACGAGGCACATGTTTTGGATGTTCGTACGAGAAGCAAGCGGGTGGATGGTTTACCCTTCGGCCTGATGCCGACATTGGTTCTGAACTTGAGGGGCCGATGACAGCGGATGTTACGGAATACGAGTTTGCAGGTGAGGGTCGGACTATTCTTTTGCTTTACATGGTCAATTCACGTGATGGTTATTGGTTTTCCGCCGATGCCATGATTCTGCTACCCGTGAACGGCCCGGGAAATTTGTACAGAAGGATAGGTTGGGCAAATTTCATACCTTGGGATCCAAAGAGCCCCCCGCGGGATCGAAAGAGCCCCTTGGACCTACTCCTGTCTCCCAGAATCGAGCAGGCCGAGCTAGTCATCGTGTAATAAAGGCGAGGAATTGCCCAGGGCAACTTGAATGAGATCATGAAATCATGAGGTTATCAATATCATAGCAGCCATCTTCCATCTCACCATCCATGCCCAGAAGCGTCTCGGGAGTCATCGTCCAAGTCTCCCAAACCGTCCTCAATCTCACTCACGCCGCCCTTCTTCCTACCTATCCCCTTCTTCTGCCTCTGTCCGTACGGTGGGAACGCATGCTTTTCGAGTGAGAGCTTTAATCATACAGCTAGCTTCCGAGTTAAAGAACAGATATCTGAGGACGGGGTGCGTCGACGCCCATTGTGCATCCTCCCACGGGAATGGCAATTTCCTTCAACGAACTCCAATACAGAGAGATGATCATCATTTAGGATAAAGTGTAAGACATTGAGAATTGTTCTAGCTCATATCCTGAATTCCGGCTGATCGTACATTCTTATGGGTATCATTATCGTGGCAGTCATCTTCCATGCTTCCTCCTCACCACCCATCTCCAGAAGGGTCCCAGGAGTCCCAGTCCAAGTCTCCCAAGCCCTCCTCAATCTCACTGACGCCTCCCTTCTTCCTACCCATCCCCTTCTTCTTCCTACCAGTCTTCTTCTCCTCCTTCGCAGCCACTTTGGTAATCCTCGCCTTGCCCATCACCTCCACGAGCTCCTCCTCAACCACACCCTTCACCTCAACCAACCCCAGCTTCCCACCTCTTTTCCTCTCAACCTTCCTGTCATCCCTCGCAATCTCAGCCGCCCTCATCACTTCAGCCCTCTCAGCCTCCCGCGCCCGCCTCTCTTCCTCGGCCCTGTCCTCATCCCTCCACCTCCTCCCATCCAAGACCCGCTGCCTCGCGCACACCTCCTCGTCAGCCTCCATCTCCTTCCACAACTCCCTCTTCTTCCTCCCCGCCTCATACAACTTCTCCTCCGCAGGCGTCCTCTTCCCCTCCGCCCTCAACCTCCGATCCCTCTCCATCCGCCCCATCGCCAACCTCACCCGCGTCTCCTTGCTCAGCGGCACCCCCATAAACACGATCCTCGTCTCGGTCCCGTTCGGCAGCCCTACCACAAACTCCCTCTGCGCATCATTCACCTTCACCCCCTCCTCAAACAAATCCAGCTGCCCCTCCTCATTCTCGCACCCCAAAAACCTCTCCCGCACAATCCGATCCACATACACGCAAAAGTTCGTCGTGAAGCCCCGGAACATCTCCTTACACCCCTTCGCGTCGATCCCCCTCAGACTCTCCAGCTCAACCTCCTCCGCCGCCCTCACAAACACAACCCCCCGCTGCACATCCCTATCCCACCCCCGGAAACTCCCCCAGTCCCGCCGGTACAAAAAGCTGCGGTCCTTGTGCTTCCCCACATACGTCATCTCCAGCCTCCGCAGCTCCGGCAGCCGCTCGCGCAGCTTCGCCAGGTACACCGCGTGCTTCCGCACCACCTCAGGCCGGATCGCCAGCTCCCGCAGCCCGCGGCACTGGTTCAGCACTCCCCAGAACTGGCACCACCGCTGGATCGGCTGCTCGAGGTACTCCCCAGTAAACAAATTCACGCTCGTCTTCAGGCTCTTGTCCGCCTCCTGGAACCCGCCCACGTACACGCTCCGCAGCAGCCGCCGGTATGCCTCGCGCAGCCTGCTGCCCACCGCGACGGTGAACTCGTCCGAGCTCTCGAACACGAACGTGTTCTCGCCCCAGAACAGCGGCGCCGCCTCCGTGTGCACCTGCCGGCTCGCGAGCAGCAGGTTCAAGCCCCGGCGCTTCGCACAGCGGCACTGCGAGGGGGCGTCCCAGGGGTACAGCCGCGGCTCGACGAGCTCGAGCGTGGGCTCGAGGACGAGGTGCGCGGGCGGCTCGATAGAGGTGCGGGTGTGGTTCTGGCGGAAGTGGCAGTCTGCGTGGTGGTCGAGGGAGTGCTTCGGCGGGGACACGAGGGCGGCGCGCCAGATTTGCGTGCGGAGCTCGAGGGGCAGGCCGAGGAGGGTCTTGGAGGAGGAGTGGATCTGGTTGGGCGCGAGAGGGATTGTGAGAGTTAGATTAGCCATTTTGGAGATGTTGTTGATGATGTTGGTGATGGCGATGGCTTCGTCTGGATGCGTGGTGCCGCTGCCTGGTCTGTCGCGACCGGATGGCTGACGACTCAATGGAATTGATTGGTTTCGCTCTTGAAACTTGTTGCTAATCTACAGAAACACCAAACAGCCTGATAAATGCGGCTCGGGGTCATCAGTGTCTTAAAGGCAGGCAGCCGTGAGCCGCAATGCAGGCCGCTTCACTCATCCAGTGGACAGCAAACGCACGGAGGCAGCCGCCGGATGAGTCACGGCGCTGGAAAACTAAGGGTGCTTGAGGCCAATGTTGCCTGGCAGTCTGCCTGGAAACGCATTGATAGCACGAAACTGCGGCCAATTGGCGACGGATTGCAGGTCGAACGCCATTTGGAGAAAGCCGGTTGGTGAACTGGCTCGGGAGGGAGGCTCAGTGAGGCGGTGCTGACAACGGCGCCGCCGGCTGGTTTGCTGCGGACGAGGGGGCTTCTCCGCAATCTCACGGCTTGGTCTGCAGCATGCTCCATCTCACACTCGCGATGCAGCGAATTGGCTTAGAGGGCGTGTCCTTCTGCAGATATGGATTCAATTAGGCTCGCTACGTAATTTCTGTTGAGACTTGAGGTCGTTACTGTCGTGTCTGTTCAAATTGGAAAACATCATGCAGCGCTAGACTCCTTAAACCGATAATGCCCATATTTTCCGGCAATGATGCTTAGCCCTGTGCAATGACGTCGCGGATAATCTTGTTGCAGTCCACTGGGTTCTCGAAAACGAGCCAGTCATCGCGGGGGACGCTCTTAAACGCCTTCTCAAAGCGCTCCGGCTCGTTCTTGGCGGCGAGACCCACGGCCGCGATGTCTGTCACCTTACGGATCAGGATGAGTTTGACCCAGCCCTTGAACTGACGGTAGCTGTGCAATGTTAGCCAACTGCTAGATGTGCTAGACGGTGAGTACTCACATGTCGCCATAAGCCTCGGGGTCCGATTGCGTCGAGTCGCCAATGAGGATCATCTTCCGCTTGGGAAGCCATTCATGCACCTTCTTGATGCGCTCCACCTTGTACTGTTCCGTCGCCAGCGTCAAGGCCGACAACAATCCCGCAACGGTCTTCCAGCTGGAATCGCGGAGAATGATGGTTCCAGAGGGGTAGTAGTGGTCTCGGAACTCCCTCAGGAACGGGTAGAGGTTGTACGGAGACGCGGAGAGGTAGAACCATGGCGAACCCTGAGGCAGCATTGCCTGAATATTCTTGTATAGCTCCGGCATGCCCTCGATTGGTGTCGGCTCATTGACAAAGGTCTCGCGGAGGATGCCAATGGGATCGCTCGTCTGGGTCAGTTTGATGGTGTCGTCAATGTCTGCAACTGTTAGCCGATGTCCACCCAAAAAGCAGCATTCAAATACATACCCGAAAGAATAGACCACCCCTCGGGCTCCGCGAAAAAGGTGTGCATCTTCAGCAAACCCGATGTCCCCTGCGGCACCATGGCGCTCGACGAAACCATCGCGCCCGCCGGCTGCTCGTGAATCTTCAACGTGTCGGTGCTAATACCGTTCGACGCCGAGGGACCCAGCTTCAGTTCCTTCTTGTGGTTGATCACCCGCAGGTGTCGCGACGGCTGGACATCCCACAAGAACGGCAGTATTCTCTCCTCAATCGTCTTCAACTCCTCCGCATCATCAGCGAGTCCCAACTTTTTCGCGACACCCTGCACGATGTCGACCACCTTGCACTTGGGCTCCTTCTCAAACACGGCGGCGATGAACTCGGCTTGCCAGCTGCCTAGCCGCGAGGGCTTGTATGCGGTGTTGTCCATCAACCAGACAATGTCATCCTCGGTCACGGGTCTGCCCCACGGGTTGTAGCTCCCCAGATGCGACAGGAGGCCGCTGGCGGTGAAGAAGGCCGACTGCAAGGTCGGTACGGTGGGGTTGGGAAGCTCGGCTTCCACGTCGTCGAAGCGACGCTCTCGGCGGGTTTGTTTCTGCATTTCGTCTGCGTAGGACGCGGCGGGGCTCTTGTATTCGTCTTGTCCGCCCATAATTGCGACTGCTGCGATGATCGGTATTTAAGTGCTGCTTGTTCGCGTCTGCCTTTTCTCGTCTCTCGTTTGCCTCCCAGTGGTCACTCGGATCAACAGTTGGAAGTGTGACTAGATTTCGGTGTTATTGGTGCCTTGGCGGCGAAGTGGTTGGTAGGCTGACGGTTCAGGGCTCAAAGGAAGACCGTGTGTGTCGAGAAGCAGGCGTTCCTGGTTGAATGGAGACTCGAGGGAAGGATGGGCGAGATGATGGAGGCAGGCTGTACGGGAACTGGCGCCCCCAACTAGGTGTCGTGTCTCAGCCCTCAGCCGGGGCAGCTGTATTCGTACCGGCGGCGCGACCAAACATCTGCCCCAACGCCTGCCCCAGAAAGGCACGGCTGGGTCGCAGGGCAAGTCCAGTCGATCGGATGCATTATGTCAGAGCTAGCTCGTTTGGCTGCATCGTTTGTGTGGGAGGCGCCCGTGACATGGTTTAGGGCGAGCTGTGACAGGACAACCATCAGATGGCCTGGTAGCAAGGTGGTGAAATGGTCGCAGCGCGTCTTGGCTGAAATATGCCCCTCCAAAGACCCGTGTGACTCGGCTGCAGGGTGACCGGTCGATGACGACGGGCAGATCTGCTGCAGGCGAAGGTGTGTCGGAGGCGTAGGAAAGATGGAGGGGCAAGGGGTTGGGGGCTGGTGGATTGGAGCTGGCAGTTGGACGAAGCGAAGCACCAGCGGGGGCGGGAGGCATCCGGGGCGCCCTGGTCCTCGTCTTGGCGGATGCGTTCCGAAAATATCCCGACTCGCGATTGGGAGTTTGGCAGCATCACGTGGAGATGAAGCACGGTCCATGCAGCCAAACGCTCTTTCCAAGCTCACGCCTGCAGAATTCAAGGTCATGAACATGGGATAAACTCTCTTGATCAAGTCTAAAAATTTGCGGTGAATGGGTCGAAAATGAGGTTGATTAGGGAGAAGATAACATGCATCAAAAAGCAAAAGTAATGTCCTCGGAGAGGCTCGAACTCTCGACCTTTGGATGTCTCTGCCTGTGGCAGGGTCATATTGACTTAATAATATGAGACCAACGCTCTACCGACTGAGCCACGAAGACAGCTTGTTGTGGCGGGGTGGAAGAAAAAGATGAGTATGTACCCTAGCTGAACGTCTACCATCGCGCCTCGCATCGATTTTGACGCTTTTGGGCCGCTTTCAGACCTTGTGAGATATAATGTGATCGTAAGATAACCATCCACTTCAAATTCTAATTCACAGCCTGTTCTTCTGGAAGCATACCACCTAAAAGTCTGTTCATCCGAGTTCGTTGAGAGTGGTCCATCTCCAAAAGTGGAGAGCAAACTGCGCAAGTCAATCACTACATATAAATCTGGATGCGAATGAAAATACGGTGTAGACATCGAGACAGCTTTGCATTCCCGACGGATTGAGAAGACAAAACATCAACATGTGAAAGCATCTTCAACCTCGCTAAACGAGCGTGCTTTGAGATCATATTGGTTTGCTATTGAGTGCATAGTCCGGGCAGTCCGCCAATGTTCTTGCTTGGGTCGTATTATTGAAGACTCCACATGAAGTTCAGCTGAATCAGCTGCGGCCTGCGGAATGGGTTGCAAGTGAGAATTCGGAAGGCTATCACTGTGACCAGGTAGCCACTCGATTGGTCTGTCTCACCTGTAAGCAATTCCGTGCCCCGAGGCTGCCTGGAAGAAGACGGTCACTCCGTTGTATCGGGAAAACCATACATACACTTTCCATATTCGTCTCCGACATTCAACACCTTATCAGCAGCAGACGGCTGACTGCAACGCCGCACGACGAGGCTGCGTGTTCCGCTAACCACCTTGTCGCCGGCACCTCGTGTAAACTGGCCACTCATACGAAACTTCCACATGCCACAGTAACACAAGATTGAAGGCTCACATAATGATGGCTCAGCTGAACATGTGCAGTGTGCGTTCTTCCTCGGCGGTCCGTTCCGCACGAATATGTATATAAGACTCTCGCATTTTCCACTACTGTATTTCTTTGTCCAACCACTTCACATTCTGTCACTAGGAATTTCATCAGGTTTGCAAATCATGGCTCGCATTCAGGACTTCGAGGGTATGCAATACTCTCGCACCGGCGATGAGTCCGAGCAGCTGGACTACGCCTTCTTCAACCAACAATACGCATCTTCAACCTACCAAAAGGAACACGACATGAACCCCAGCCTCATCGTCCGTCCCAAACATGACGAAGACGTAATCAGGGCAGTCAACTGGGCGCGCGACAACAAAGTTGCCGTTGCCGTCAAGAGCGGCGGTCACCAGTACTCCGGTGCATCTTCTACGTCTGGAAACAATATTCAGATCGACCTCTCCAACACCTACAAAGATCTGATGGTCCTCAAACCCAAGGACCCCATCGCGGAGGATCGCACCCTTGTTTACATGGGCGTGAGTACCACAATGATGGAACTCAACCAATATCTCAAGCATAACAAACTCTTCGTGCCGACGGGTCAATGCGCTTCTGTCAACGTCGGTGGACATGGTCAGACCGGGGGCTACGGCCAGCTTGGCCGTAGCTTTGGTCTCTTCGGCGACAGCATCAGAACTATCCGCCTTGTCCAGCATGATGGTATCATCCGCGATGTAACCAAGGACAGCAACCCGGACCTGTTCTACGCCATTCTGGGCGGAAGCCCAGGCAACTTTGGCATTATCACGCACTACATCCTTGAAGTATACAAGTCCAAGAGCTATCTGGGCACAGTGGCTGGCCCAAATAACTTCAAGGGGCCACACGGTATCAAGGCATTATGGATCTACTCCCGCGAAGTCCTCGAGAAGCTACTCACAGCTGTGGCCAAGATGGCCGCTGACCCTACCTTCCCCCGCGGCTTCGACCTCTGCGTGAGTGTCCTGAGCACAGAGTTCCCCATCACCACGCTCTTCCAGGAATTAAATGACGCGACGGTTTGGGAGCGCGTGCAAGCCCACATCAAGAAGGTTCTCGAGGATAAGTTCCTAGACTTCTTGAATGGCAAGTTCCCCGCTTCAATCATCCTCTACGCACAATGGTGTCCCACCAGCAAGGAGGACAAGTACGATGCCAAAGTGGACGCCTGGTTCGACAACTTCCGCCAGCTCAAGAGCCGCCTGGAGGATGAGATGCTGCAGTTTGGCGAGTTCGACATGGAAATGTCGGACATGACGGGCCAGTGGCTCTTCCCCAAGGAGCGCGAGTTTGATCTGCCGTACGTCAAGCGTGTCTATTCGACCAACTCGACCACCCTCCTCAAGGATGGGTGGGTCAAAGACGTCGTGGACCGGATTGACCTCATCTATAACCCGAAGCAGTATCTCGACGGTCAGCCTGGCGAGAAGAACTACGAGCGGTACCTGCGATGCAAGTTGTCGGTGCAAATCCAGTGCTTCGGCGGGGAGAAGTCGCAATTCTATGCCAACAGGGACAATGGCACCTCGTACAGCTGGAGAGACACGACCGTCTGCCAGACGCTGGATTGCTTTCACGAGGCGGACGCCGAGTCGAAGAAGTATGCCGATGCGTGGCAGGCGAAGAATGATGCTGTGATGAATGGACCGGACAGCTCATTCAGTAAACAGGACAGACGTCTTCTCTGGGGCTCTCATGGAGATTGGAACCTTGGAGATGAGAAGGTTTGGAGGTGTTACTATGAGGATGAGCAAAAGTATCGGAGGCTCGGGAGGGCAAGAGCGAAGGCAGACCCGAACGGAACTTTCACGGCGAACCCGTTCGCTGTGACGGCAGTTCATGATTCCACTTAAGAATTTGAGCGGGCGAGCGAACAAATTGTTTCTATCTTCATAACTTGAGTATTCACAATAGGCATATTATTTAGGCGTCTAACGAAATTCCAGATACAGCCCAAAGCTACATTTCTCTCCTGCGCTGTATGTGATTAACAGTATTCGATACTTTGGAATGAAACCCACATCATTTGAGGCTTCGTCCGACGTTTTTCAAAATCAAGTAATCAGTATTGCTATTCGCTCTATGCATGTTTGGCATGGCGATGACGGTTCAGCCCGGCGTCGCACGCTCGTCGGCGGGAAGCTGTTTTAACCATTAGTGGAAATTTGTCTGCCAATGCATCTCAGACCGGGGGATGGCACTGTATCTGACATTTCGCAATTGCGGGGCGGTGTATGGTGTGGTACGAGAATACTCGTTGGATATGCTTGTCCAATGACAAACTGACATGCGAAGATCCAATGGTTTGGCAGGATAACCGACGGTCTCGTGACATTGCGGCACAGCCTGATATCGCAGAAAAGCCTTCGGAAAGCTCACGTTTGTCTTCTGCAACTATGCACCGCTTTTTGACACGCAGCGGATTCTTTGGGCAGTTTCTGAGTCTTTCCGTTCCCAACCTAATTGTATACCCATCTTGACTGGTGAACTCCAACGAGTTCCTCTCCGACCCAAACTACCTAGTAGGAACAAACATCAGGCGATCACTGATCAGCCTGATCTTTCAGCATGACTGAAGTTCTAGGTATAGTATCCGGTGCTATCGCCGTCGTGGATTTCACCACAAAAGTCGGAAGGGCCAGCTTAAGTTTGAAGAGACTATTGGACGAATTCAACAACATACCCGAAACGCTACTCCGGAAGACGAGGCAATTACAAGAATGGAATGAGTTGTTCGATGAAGCCAAACGGCAAATACCACCTGATGCTCCGTCTGCGCTAGCTAGGAACCGAGCCCTGCTCCAGAAATTTGCTGGTAAATTCCACGCAGTTTCGGCAGAAATTCAGGTCATGGTTGATAAGCTGCTCGATCAATCCACAAGTGGTCGGCGATACAAACGCAAGATAGGGGCAGCAAAGGCAGTCCTCCGGAAGGACGATATCAAAGCTTTAGACGCTAAGTTGGACGAAGCCTTAGCGCAGTTTCAACTAGCATTATCGTTATACACAGCGTATGTTCAATAAGTCTCACTGCTTCATTTGCGCATTTCATTACTAATATCACACACGCCTTATGAATAGAGCAACATTGATAACCAACCCAATCTTCGCCATTGAAAGACAGAAAGAAAACATCCAGAGGCCAGACAACGGCCAACCTGAAGACATCGAAAAGTCAGACAACGAACAGAATATCAATGACTCTCCTAAAGCTCCTTCGGATTCCAGTGGTGTGGGCGCCAATCGCACGGTCATTTGCACTGCCACCGATCTCCCAGACATCTTCACCATTTCGCCCAGCTCTACAGTGTTTGGCAGGCTCCGCTTTGCGTTCGGCTCACATGGGAGATTCCAGTTCTCCTTGAGGACACCAGACTGGCTTTCTTCGTCTGTGTACTCTTTGATAGCCTCCAAAAGCATCGTAGGATGGAAGGTCCATTTTAGAGCCTACGGAGTGATTCCATCTTTTGACCAAATCGGTCTGGTGAAGCACTTCCGGGACGACAACGCTGTGGCCATCTTGAAATCTCTAGACGAACACAAAATGACTCCGTTCGTACGCGAGGTCAAGGGGATGAGCTTGCTGCACGTAAGCCGCATAGCTGATAGACGAATTATACGACGAACTTCACTGACTCATATGTCAACAGATGGCTTGTTGCTACAGCAGTGTAAATTTCATGAGTTTATTGCTTGAAATTGGAATTAGGCTTCCCATGTCTGACCAGGACACAGATACATTTCCCGGGTGAGTTCTCCTGGAATCCGAAAGTCATTGTGTAGCTGACCAGATGAAGTCCCAATTGGCTTTGGATGATGCTCTCAAGGGGTTTGCAGTCACATGCATTATGCGGCCGAAAATTCCCTTATCCTGCGCGAAAGATCCTTCAAATGCTTAGAGACCATGGCGTAGACGAATCGGCGTTTGAAGGTCCCAGAGACTTCATGGCGAGTGGTCTGCTTCTTCCGGTAAACGTACTTAGTAACTTGATGGGAGACGAGTACTGCTCAATTCCCATTCGGCATAGATTACGACATGCTCGTCGCGCGGCGGATTTCTCGGCCATCGACGATTTCGAACATTTGTTGTCTTGGCTACCAGAAGGGACGCGTGATCCATGCGCTTTACTAAAAACATCTCGCCAGCCAGGGATATGCTCCTTCATACATACAATTGCCCGCCACATAGCAGCCCATCTCGCATATCGGCCATTCAACCGAACTACGCCAATTTCCCAGCATCGATGGTTCGAATCCGTTCGAAATTACCTCGCTTTAGACATTGAGGGAGCTATTCACGTCGAGACCGGCGATAATTTGGTCCATGGTGCTAGAGGAGAAACCCCCTTCAATGCCATGTTTTGTCAACTCGCGTCTTCAGCCCAATATCTGCAGCATATCCAATGGCCGGTTCAGTTTTGGATTCTCGCCTTATTCTCATGCGGCGTCGAACTCTTCAAATACGGGCGAAATGAGAAAGCACTTTATCAGCAACAGGTGGTAAAATACAGTCAGCGGGCATTCATTAGTGCAACTAAACGCGGTCAACCGTCAAGCAGAATATCCATCATCGGCATAACGTATGGCTCCCATCCAGAACACTGGAGGGTTTGGTGGGCCTTTGAATACGAGGACTTTGCTGGAGATTTCTGGCGCTGGATAGAGCGACCTGGCACTGAAGAGCCCGAGTTGGCAATTCCCGGTAGCTGGGTAGAGGATTCTAAGGATCCCGTGGATGTAGAAAACAACAGAATTTTTGAATGGAGTCAAGAGGAGGAGCTCCCGTTGATTTGGTCCGAGTACCGCAAAATTCGGCCACCGATTTGAGAATACAGAATCTCCTGGCAGCTGAAGATCAGTCTAGAAACTCGTAAAGATGAGAAGGCAGACCGTGAGGGCGCATTCATACGAATGAACTTCGCAAATGCCGAGATAGCACGATATTGAATCGAACCTTTGCACTCCAACTTTTGCCAACTTTTGTGAACCATGAAAGCGGAAAGCGAATGCATACGCCGTCACTGCTATCCTTGAGTCTAGACCCTGGCTGATTGAAAATGTTCTTGACAAGAGATCTTCTCAGCTCCGCGTATTATCTTCTAGTGGGTAATTGACGGAGAGTACTATGGAACCATGATAGCCCTTTTGACTTTCGGTTTTTGATTGGTTTGGCTTGAGGAACAGCAGATCGTTTCCTTGTGGGGATTGCTGCGCAAAAGATGACATATCGTGCATAGGTGCGAGAAGCTGCATGCGGATTTGCCAATAAGGACCCGTCTTGTGAGACAGCCCGCGCACAGCGCACATAGACGCAGCCTCAATCTCACTCTCGTATATTTTAAGGCGCCCTCGGGAAAGTCGAACTTTTTTCTCTTTTCTTTGGGCTAAATTTTACGACGCATCCCTTCGGGAGTCAGTTGAAACGAACATCAGGTTTCTGGTGATGTACGAATGATGGCTGAACCTCTAGGTATCGCGTCGAGCGTTTTTGCCGTCGTGGATGTGGCCACTAAGATTGGGGTCGCGACTATCAAGCTGAAGAAACTCTGGAATGAGGTCAAAGAAACCCCAAAGATGCTCTTTCACAAGGCAGAACAACTTCAGGATTTCGAGGAGTTCCTTATCGACGCTGAAATCCAGATATCCACCAGTCCATTGCCGACGACGTCTTGGAACAGCACTCTCCTTCACAAGTATATCGTCAAAGCTCGCATCGCCTTGGCAGAGCTCCAGCAAATAATCGACGATCTCCTCGAGCAGGCTACCAGTGGATCTTCGTACAGACGTAAAATGGGATCAACGAGGGCAGTGCTCAAGAAGGACGATATCAAAGCATTGGACGCCAAGCTTGACCAGGCCTTGAATTTGTTCAAGATGGCACAAGGCCAGTACATGATGTAGGTTCATTTTGCCCAATTGGCGGAAGGGGTCAAGTCGCTGGATACTCAAATACTAATTGGGAGTAAACAGAGCCATGATGTCCCACACGTCCGATTTTCAAAAAGACTCATTGCCCTCTGATACTACTGTAAACGCCAGATTTCTCTCCTCGTCGAAACCCACACCACACATCTTTGGCAGGACTGCCAGCCACAAAAGTGTTTGCACCAAAAGCTCAGTTATGGATGTCTTCACCATGTCTCACGAGCGAACCCTTTTTGGGAAGCTATGCTTCGCTTTCAACTTTAGCGATCGATTGGAGTTCTCGTTGAGGACGCCGGACTGGCTTTCACCTTCAGTCTATTCAATAATGTTGCAAAGGAGCACCATCGGGTGGCAATTCAGTTTTAGAGCTTACGAAGTTGTGGAGTATTTCCCTGGTCATGAGTTGACCAAATATGTGGCGATGGACGATGCGGGTGGCTTGTTCAAGTATCTGAGCGAGCATGGAATAAGCCCCTTCGTGCGCGATAGGAGGGGCCACACATTATTACGAGTAAGCCTCTCAGTTGACTCTTATCATGTGAACTAGCTACTAAACGACAACACGGGAAGTTGGCGTGTCATCACGCGTCACCCAAAGTAGCATCCTTGCTACTGGAGAATGGTCTAGGCTTTTCTGCTCTGGAGCCTATAGACCAGAGTCATCGGTATTGTATTCCTCGATCGTGTCGTTACATAGAGAGCGAACTGACAGAGCACAGTGATTCATGGTTCTATTATGAGCTAGCGGCAAGTCACTTGTCCGTCTCCGTGCTCAATAACGAGCGGCAATGGCAGCCTCAAGAAATCATCCAGCTGTTTGCCAACCACAACCTCGACGAAGAGGACTTAGGCGGCCTCGAAACATTCAATGCATCCCCCCATGAACTATACGCACTTATTGCCCTATTCGGAGATAGGTACTTCACCTTTCCACTTGAGGCAAGGCTTCAACACCTGCGGTGCCACCTGGCTGCGTCTGACGATGATTTCTTGTGTGGGCTGCCTGAAGCAAAGCAAAACCCACGCGAACTCCTGCAAAAGTCCCGGAAACCCGGTGTTTGTTCACTGATTCATACCATTGCATTTTACGTTGCGCGAGACTTCGATATTGTGCACTTCGACCACGAGCAAACGCCTCTAATCCACAATCCATGGTACGAGATCGTCCGCAAGCACATCGCGGCAGACCCGGAGGGCTTGAGCCACCTCGATATCTCCTGGGACCGACAACTGCGCAGCAAAGGATGGCAAACCCCGTTTTCCACTCTGGTAAATGGAATTCTCGACCCTCGATGGTGGGGCCCTTCGCCGGGTCGGCTTCATTTTGACCTGCCGCAAGCAGTCCAGCTTTGGGTCTCCGCAGTATCGTCATGTGACATCAATCTACTCAAGTACGGCCGCGGAGAGAGATGTCTTCATAGACAAGGTCGACCCCGATTCAAACAACGAAAAGTCATTCAATGTTACAATATGTTCGCTCGTCGACGTGAGAGAGTCGTTCGAGTCTCTCTTATCGGTATTACGTACGGTTCTCGCCCAGAACAGTGGACAGTCTGGTGGACTCATGAGTTTGAAGACTATGCAGGAGAGTTCTGGCACATGGTAGAGGAGCCTGAACTGGCAATCCCCGGTAGTTGGGTAGAAGATGTTGGAGACTATGATGATCTGGAGCGGTCTAGGACTTGGGCCTGGGAGGACGAGGAGCCGCCCGGGTTGATTTGGTCCGAGTATCGCAACGTACGACCGCCAGTCTGACCATCGCAGATTTCCTTGCGATCAAGAATCGCCCCACGAACGTACTTAGACGATAAGGCGTTTTTTTAAGTTGATTGTAGAGACTGAGACTGTCGACTTTTGCTTGACCGTTGACAGAATGGCAGTGTTGGAATCCCAGTATCATCCTGGCGGCAAACATCATGGATCAAGAGCCGGCGGAACAGAGAAGAATTGTACATTGGGGTTGACTGACGTCATGCTTCACGCCATCACTTCGAAATTAATAAACATTCTGACAAACTACCTCAGTGTGAATGATTTATGCCGTATCATTAATTCATTATGTTATGAAGGTAACCTATCTTGGCCAGTGCAACAACGTGTCGAACCGTAGGGTGCCTTCATGCTCTCTTCTATGGATATCATGTTGGGGGAATTTTGTAAGCGTAAGCTTTAGGCCGTAAGAAGGGGTTGTAGGACAACAAGGACCGGAAAGGTAAGCCCACACGCCACTTAGAGGGCAATTTGGAGCCACGCGTGCCTAGATGTCAGCCACCCTTGTCTAGTGTCTTCACTCAGCTCTTCGTAAACCGCGAAAATGAGAAAAAACTCTTCCTTTTCTTATCTCCCTTCATCCCCCTATCACCCTCGTGCTTTTCCGCTTGCTCCTCCGTATTGAGCTGCGTCGTGTTGTCATGCATAAGCTGCTGGGCATATGAGACGGTACCAGCGTTCGTAGCACCAGGCGTGTAGGAGATGCTTGGTGGCGGCGAGCCAGGTATGTAAGGATGAGAGCCCGGAGGCGGTGTGATAGGTCCGTATGCCGGGTGGTTGTGCATGCCGGGCGACGGACCTGGAGGCGGCGTTCCTGGTCCCCAAGAGTGAGTCGGCGTGCCATACGTGGAATGACCCGGGGGCGGTGAGGCGTATCCGTAGGGGTAAGGCCCTGGAGGCGGGGGGCCGGGAGGAGGTCCATGAGGATGTCCTGGAGGGGGAGGTCCTGGCGGAGGTGGGTACATCGCGCCGGGGGGTGGTGTTCCGTATGGAGGAGAAAGTGGTGGCGGCGTGCCGTATTGCGGTGTCGTCGGTTGACTTGGTGGCGCGGGGAGCGCAAGTTGTGATGGCGGGCCTTGGATCGCGGCGAGTTGCTGTTGCTGCTGTTGCTCTGGGGTAGCGAAGAGGTCCATGACCTTGCCGTGGCCAGTGAGTCTCTCGTAGACGGCGAGAGTGGTACCGAAGTCCTTGTGGCCGTCAACTTTAATGGCATCGAGTAGCTCCAAGGCGTATGTCTGGCAGTTGTTCGTGATCAGGTTGTAGGTAGGCTGCCTTTCTCTGATGCTTTGAATCACAGATTCACCTGCGCAAAATTAGCCAACCAAGTCGTGAGCGTGGAGTCGAGCGCATCAACTCACCAGCTCGCCGCAGCGCATCATCATTAAAACGTGTCTCACCCACCGGGAAGGTACGCCACTCTTCGCGCTTGACCTTCTCGTTGGTGTAGATGACGTGGAACTGTTCATCCTGCGCAACAACCTCTCAGTCAGCGTCCATCATCCATGCGCGGGATCCACATCGAACTAATTCCGACGATCCCGAACGAAGTGAAAAAAAACTCACCATCCAGAGCTGGTGCGCATACTCGCCCACGAGTACGGCCCAATGCTGCGTCGGATCCGGGTAGTACCTGATCCTCTCCGTGATCATCTTCCCCAGGCCGGTGTCCTCCGCGAACCACTTTCCGGCGAGGCCGCCGACAGGGTGCCATCCGACCTCGACCGGCCGGGGCGGGCCGTTGAGGATGGGCTGCGTGACGGGAACGACGTTTGGCTTGTGGCCGAGGCCGATGGCGTGTTTGAGAGCGAGCTCACCCTTTGTGAGATTCTTCTGCCTGTTCGGCGTGTCAGTGAGAGCAATCTCAAGCGGCGTCCGTCCTTCACCATCGCGAATGGATCGCGATGACGTAGTGAATGGGCTGCCAGGGTGCGCAAAAGCGGTGTGCGCCAGGCCCAGTATTGGCAGGGGACGGCAAAGGAAAAAGGTCGCGCCTACAGGAACTCTCCCACTTTATCCCGCTTCCTCTTCGCTTCCTCGTCGGAGCCGGTCGTTGACACGGTCGTCGACATGGCGATTCAAGTGCGGCGGCTCACGCAAATTTCGGCGGAGGGGTGGTGGTTGAGAGGAATGGGGAACGGACGGAGCACGCGCCGGTACGGGCCTCAACTCTTTTGGAACGACAACAGTGGCAGGCACTCTAAAAATGAAATGTTTGGAAGGGAAAGAAGAGTGGAAAAATGGAGCGAGCGGCTGCTGGCGCCGTCTTACGCGTTTTTTTGGTGTGGCTGTCGCAAACGCAGGGCGGCGGCAACACAAAATATTGCCTGCTGGGCGAGTGCTTGCTTGCTTGGGTGCTGGATGCGCTGGCGCCTTGCTTTGAGCTGGACCACGTGAGGCGCAGGCGCGCACCGCCGCATTGATGGGTAATTAAAAACAAGGGACGGAACGACCGATTCAGCCAATGAAGTGCGATCTCGAGCCTGCCGACGACCCGGGAGACGCTACCGAATCGGAAAGGAGGGCGGGATTGCGGCTTCTCCGGGTTGCGATCGATGGGCTGTGGAACGGCATTTGTCTTCTTATTTGTTTCTTCTCCCCCGTCGCACGGAATCGATTTCGCAATGGGCAGTGGTCTCTGCGCTGCTGTTTTCCGATCGTGCTGTGATGCGCAGCAGGTGATTCGTCATTTATTGGGACTGTCAGTCAATCACTTGCAGCACCAACGCATACACCCCGAGTCATGCTTGGCGGTTGGCTTCACGCAGTACACTTGCGTTTACTTCTTCAGTTGGCTTTAAGACGGTGTTCATGAACAGTCCTGAAGCCAAATTTTTGGTCTTTGAGACAAAGAACACGTCTCTTTCAACTCCTTTTTTCTGTGTCGAGATGCATATTTCTGGGGTGAGGAGAACCTGCAGGTGGTTACATCAGCCAAGTATTGTACGTTGCGTGTCGCCGAGGTATCCGTCACACTGTGTTATGGGGCATTGAATATGTTGAGCCACCTGCAAAAGCCACCTGCAGAACCGAAGCATGGCGCATGTTTATGGGTTCAAGTGCAATGCAAAAGTTCGGATCACGAACTCTGATAGCGTTTTCCGAGGGCGATCTAGATCGTCTAAACTCCTCGCTTCCTCGGTTAGGGCGAACTTGCTTCTGACGGGCGGAGCAAAAGCTTATTTGGATGACTCGATTAACCTCAACGCCTAGCTTAGCGCGGAGCCAACTGGGTAAACTCAACGGCTGAGTTAGGTGAGCTATCACAAGAGGCATATAACTCAGGCGGTTCATTCCGTCTTGGGCACTTCAAGCTGGAACCTCTTCACCGAGCATTGAAGCAAACCTTCATGTGGTCCGGTTTGTAGTCATTGTCGCTGAAGTGTCTCTCCGATCTTGAAGACTAGGTAAAGTCTGGAGCAAGAGTGAATTCCTGGTTGAGTTTTGCTATCCGCTTTCACGCTTCTAGCTAACGACTACTCATATTTTGTTGTTGTCTTCGCCGCCGTTGTCGACGTTGGCCTTATTATCGTCGTCGTAATCATCCTTATGTTGTCGTTACCTTCACCGTCTTCATACTTATTACTCGTGGTGTCCTATTATCACTATGTGCCCGGATGCAAGATTCCAATGGTAAGGTAAGATCATCAAAATAGGTGTACTAAGTTGATCTTTCACGAAACGATGGTGAGCGATTATTGCTTTTACGTGTACTCAATTCGTGTACTCTGCTCTCAATTATTACCGTGGCACAATTTGGGTTCCTCCTCAGTAAGGTAAGACTCATGCAAGCCTACATGAATCTATAGACGTTGCCGCTATCTCGAAATTCAAGTAAGCCCTTTCCCAGGAGGTTAGAACTGTTAGGCGTTATCACTCCACCCACCCAGATACAACCTCCTTCGCTCTCTCTCCGTCCTCCACAATCTTGCCCCTCTTGAAGTCCCCCCTGGCAACAAAGTCCACATCAAACGAGTTAGGCTCCAGGACCAGATTAGAGTGAAAGCCAGTGTTGATATCAAGATCCAGCGGCTTCTTCGCGAAGACGTTAAAGTCCCAGGCCAGCTTGGCCAAGACAATCAATACCTGGTTCTCGGCGTAGTCAAGGCCTGGACACATCCGGCGGCCCGCCCCGAAGTTGTACGTGGGCCGGCGGTTCTCCTTCTCAGCTGCGGTCTTCATTTCGGGCCGGACGCCCCACTGATTGTCCATGTACCGATCCGGGTTGAACTCCTCGGGGTTCTCGTACCATTTCTCATCCCGGTGGATGGCCCAGACGTTCATGATGAAAACGGTGCCCTTGGTGAACTTGTACCCGCGGTAGGTGTCATCGCGAGCCAAGACTCGCGGGACAGCTTGAGGCGCGGCACCGCGCCAGCGCATGGCCTGTATCATGATCAGCTTCACTCACAGACATCTGAGTTGGCAGATAGCTTACCTCCATCATGACTGCTCTCAAGAACTTGGCTTCTGAAAGCCTCTCTTCTGTTGGAGGAGAATCTCCCCAAATGGAGTCTACCTCGGCCTGAACCCGCTTCTGAACCTCAGGGAACGCGGCAAAGGCCATAACAACGCTGGAAGTGGTAGCGATGACGGTGTCAACCGCCGCATCTAGCGTACCGCCTCCAAACACCGCAAGCTCATGATCATCCATCCGCATATCCTCATTCGTCTCAGCTTCCAAGATAATCCTCGACATAACAGACTCATTATCATGACTCCGCAGCCCCTTGGCAATAGTACCGTGTTGAAGCTTCGCGCCGTCAAGCATGTAGTAAATCATCTTCCACATATCTTTTCTCAACACCAGCGCCTCCTTCCGCCACTTCGCAAGAAAGTCAGGTAAGTGCTTCATGAACGGAAACAAATCAACCGGCGGCGCCTGCGCGGGCTTCAGAAACCGCAGCCACCTCGCCTGCGTAGCAAAATACTCCCCCGTCGAACTCGGCCCCTCCTCCTGGACCTTCCTCCCGCACAGGATCGACAGCGGCGTCGCGAGCGCCCAGTACTTCATATGCGTCCGGAATTCTTTCGGGTCATCCAGGATCTTGCGCATCAGGATCGCGGACTGCGCCGTCTGCACCGCGAACACGCGCTTCAGCTCCGCGGGGCGAAACATGTACTGCATCGCCGTGCGCGTCTTCTTGATCGTGTGGTCGTTGGGCTGGAAGATGACGGTGCCCGGGTTGATGATCTGGGAGGGGATGTAGGGCGTGGGCCGGTCCGAGTAGATTGCGCCGCGCTTCTCGATGAGATCGCGGACGAGCTCGGCGGTCTGGAGGACGACTAGGTTCTGACCGCCCATCTTGAGGCCGACCATGTCGCCGTAGGTTTGCTTCCATTCTGTGAACTTGAGGAAGGACTTCTCGGGTGGGACCTGGAGAATGTTGCCCAGGCCAAGGATCGCGGGTGGCCCCGGGGGATAGTTTTTGGGACGTCTGGCTGCGAGGGCCCAACTTGCGATGAGGTAGATGAACGGGAGAAGGATGAATGCCAAGGCGGCTGGGTGAAAGACTGATGAAAACAAGCTCATGATGTCGGTTTGATATGGTGCTAAGGCTCACTAGGAAAAGTGCAGAGAAGGGGCGCGAAAGCGACTTGAGAGCTGGGGGAAAGGTCCACAAACCAACTCCTCCTGTGCCTTCTTATGCTTGAGTCTCCTCCTCACCGGTGAAGATCTAGCCTCTGGGCTGCCATCATTGATATCACTTGGCATCAACAACTGTGACAACAACCAACGTCGTGTAACCTAACATCCTACCGATCTAGGCAGTTTTACGCAAATTACATACGTCGCGCAGTGCGATCAACTAGCTCCTCCCAGTGGACCGCACCGCATTTGCCCTCCACACGAGTTGCCCGGTACTGCAACCTCAGGTAGGCTGAGAGTTGCGATTGCGACTGCCGTGCAGGCTGCCGTGGAGCCCACAGCACCGGCGAGCCAAAGAGACCCAACACGAGAGCTGCAACTATCAGATCAAAGATATGCGGGCCGTCAGCACCAATGCATGGGCAAGCATTCCATATGCGGGTTGGCCTCGGGATCCGGATCTAGGCGGGATCTGCCGTCAGCAGCGAGTCACATTGCACGACGCTGTCCTGCAAGACCAACGAGTGTGCATTTCGGGCCAATGAGCCGTTGACGTTTAGTAACTTGCTCTTCAATACTCTTGTCTTGGCCATGTTTTGATGCGAGTTGGAACATGGGGCAAAGAGCTGGGCGCGTAATTTCGGACTCGAGGTTGCTTGCATGCCATGCAGTGAGGAAGTTGGGTCTGAGGCGAACACAGCCAATTTCCCCATCAAGAAGTTGGGTGATCCACCGTCATTCTCAAATCATGTCATGTTCAAGCAGGAGTTGGTAGTCGCGGATGATGAACCTAAAGAGGCGTTGGTGCAAGAATATCGTGGATGGGAGCAAAAAGACATATTTCAACATGCGTTGCGGATGACTTCCGAAACCGAGAATCGAACTCGGGGCTATGCCTGCCTCTCGAAGATGAGAGGGCATCATGTTGGCCACTACACCATATCGGATTGGGTGTTGAAGACCTGCGAAGTTGCGGAGCCTTAGGTGTGGCGGGCGGAGCTTCGTGTGGTGATGGAAACTTGGGTCGGCGCCCTGCATCTTGTCTTCCATCGTCACTACAGAGACTCACGCAAATCATGTTTGCTTGATTAGTGCATGTTCTTCTGGTCCTAAGCTTGTTCGATGTATTTCTAAGTCAGGCTACGGCGGCTCGTTCGACCCAGGAACGGATGTGAGATGAATTGGTCAAGGCTAATGTATCCGCCTGAAAGAATGTAAGTTGAAGTTGGCTTTCCGCAGATAAATTTATTTTCGTTATCAAAGCCAACGCTAAGTATATCAGTTCAGAATTTATCAACTTAAGATTGTGTTCAAGCTGCAAGCGTCTATGTGTTTCTCAAAGGAGGCGAAAGGGCCAATTGGTAACATACAGGGGCAGGGCTTTCCGAACGATTCAAACAGCGACGTTGAAGGAGTTTCTGTTCAAGTCGTTATTTTACCTTAATTATTGATGTTTATTCAATCAAGTTCGAATTAGTGTACCCACGGTGCCTTTGATGCTAGTTAAGGATTTCACTAGTTGCAATAATGATACCAGAGGTGACGACAACGAGAACAAAGAGGACGACGAGGATATCGAGGACCAACTAGCGATGTCACAACTTCAACACATCCAATGCGTGCTAAACTGATGCGCATACCTGTCGAAAAGTCAAATGAAGACACATTTAATCAATCTTCTGTGTGCACAGATGTTTCCTCACTGCTCTCCAGCAACTAAACAAGTCTCGAAGATTACTTTCCAACCTCAGGTGATAACGAACTAGCAGCTCTAACAGTTAAGAACAGACATAGCACAGAATGAACCAACTCGAACCAGAAAGCAAAGATTTCTCAGCTAAGGAAGCGCTGCACTGATTTGGCGGCGTTTGCCCTTCCAGCTTGAATATTCCAGAGGACTCACTCAAGGGCTTTATTGTATAATGCCCCGTGGTTTAAGACCACCTCAAGATGCGTGTATGCAATTAAAATCTTCATGATGTTCAAACTATGCGCACGTATCAAAGCCAATATCTCTAAGTGATTCCATACTTGGGCGGGACATTACTATGGTAGATTCCTATTAATAGTCTTGCACTTCGTTTTGAATATAGCATCGCCGTGGTGGCCTTGCATCTCGAAGCTGGAAGCTTCAGGAAAAAGCCACACCTTTCCATCCATTTCCCAGAAGTTGCTGATTCCAACATGGGATTTGACTCACGAAACATGATCGTCGTGTAAGACCTCTCTTCTAGAAGACTGATACTATAGCGCTTGTGTTCATGCTAAGGTCCGCGTACACCTGTCAATATGATCGTCGTCATAAGCTTTGTGATGATTATGGTAAGCCCTTTTATTCCAAGGCCTCCCTGCCGTTTCTGTTTCTGTCATTTTTCAAATTATAGTATGCAGTATTCTTTTACAGAACGGATGTTAGCCTCTTGTGGAATGGTCACGAGAACTGAAACTTGCGGCAACTGCCTAGTTGCGGAGCTTCCCGCCTCGAGGTTAGAGGATGACAAAAGCATCACGATATCAATGACAGACATCCCACACCGGCGATTGGCCAAGTCGCAAATGAAAACATATGCGGCCTCGGCCATTAAAAGCTGTCACTATGCCTATCTCTCTTAGCCGGCCTTCATGTCAGCCATTAGACAAAACTATGCTATTATGGACTCTCAGCCCTTAGAACGAGTTGTCAATACCCCCCCGAAACTTTCCGCGCTCAGAACGAAAATACCCCAACTCCCGAAAGTCTATAGCTCGTTATCGATATGTTAAGGCAATAAGCACGTCACTATATCATGCACATTGAAAGACGCCATACTATTTCCAGCCCGACATCATACGTTAAACACTCTTTACTGACAGCCGCTATACCCTCCAAAACGCCGCGGGCCCTGAAATCACAACCGTTCCATAACGTCCATCAAGTGAACGAGTCGAAACGCCCACCAAAACCACATGGCCCCAAAGGCAAATCGTCATCTTCAATTGCCGTTTCACGCCAGCGGTCAATAGGCAAAACCCTCCGTTGCGTCTAAGTGCATAATGATCAAATTTCCCCAAAAGCACGTCGACGCTCCCGACGCGGGGCCCTGCTGTTACCGGCGAGATGTGAAACGTGAGCCTGATGTTCCTTCCCTTGGCCATCTGCGATCTGTGGAGTTCTCTTCTTCCCCCCTCAACCCCGAAGTCCTTCTCTTTCGGCTGATGAGTTTTCCATGTGGCCATCCCTACCGAGTTGTGTCATCGGCAGGCAAGCGAAGAGGCGGGCGCACCTTTTGGGGCCTGGTCTACTGCGTAGCTCTTGGTCTCCGTCTGATGTTCGGCAAGCGGCGAAGCCTTTTGCATTAAGGTTTCCAGGCCAGCTTGGCCCTTGGAGCGGGATGGATACGGACGGGGAGTATCACATGATGAACTTGCCGGCGAAGCTCTTTTAGAAGAATACTTGCGAGCCGCTGCGCAGCGACTGGGAACTCCTACACACGTCCCGATCTCTCGCCGAAAGGCGCAGCATGCACCGCATATTCTGCAGCAATAGCTGCAAGATTAGATCGATACGCCGCGATATGCTTCGGCAAACACACACTGCTTGAAGATGCTAAAACGTGCAATCTCGTCTTATCGCGGCATATTACACACATGAAGTTGCTCACTGTGATAGCATGCCACCATGCCTAGCTGATGCCGCGTTGAGCATGCCACAGGCAGAGTCCCCCCATGCGTTCGCACCGTTGGAGGGAATGTGCAGGGCCGATCTCAATGTCAAACGGTGGACATCACAGTGGGGTGTCGTGTCATTGCCCTGCAGGAGGACTCTTTCACCAGCGTCAATCGAACCCCCGTCAATGGCACGAAGCACGTTGCTCACCTTCTTTTAATTGAATCTTTTTTGCTTGTCTCGAACTGCAGGTGGTCCCTCCTCATCACTTGCTTGGTGTTGATTCTATGTCCACGCCCACCCCTCTCTTCTCAGCCCAGACAGCTTCAGAACCCTGAAGGCCACGATGCCAGGTATTAACACGAAAAGGGATATCGACAAGGACCAGACCAGGCCCGCCAGGGAACCGGGGGGAGGGAGAGCCGTATTGGCCTATTCTGGAGGTGTGGAGGGTCAGTGCGGGAAGGAAGAAGGAAAGAAAAGACAGCCACCGCAGCGTTGCTGTTCACTGCGCAACATGGGCTGCGAAACCGCGCTTTCTGCCCGCATTGACAGCTGGAGCTTGGGTGGTTTATGTGCGAAATACCTAGTGCCTAATCCCCGCGCGTCCACATTCAGCTGTCTAAAGGCCTGTCGGTGGCCTTGCTTGCTTCTTGGGAGCCCCGCAGCCTGTCAAGCGGTACAAGGGAGGCATGCAGGGCCGTTTACCGAGGCGGTAGAGAGGTTCCCTTCTAACTCGCGCGCAAGTACAATACCTGGTCAATAGCATCGACTTGAGACTGCCGAATATCACTAAAGGGCGCGTCTGTTCGCCCGCGGATGGCATGTCCGATGGCGGCACGGAGCTGTGATGATGTGATGAATGACACCGGAACGATGTTCCCAAAGGGCCGTCAGAGAGGGGAAGACAGCCACAGGCCGAGGATGTCCCGCATGTCGTTCTCGGCGGGACTGTCAGTTGGGTAAATCCTGTGATCCTGGCACGCACGGACGCGGAAAGAGACAAGCAAGGGAGGGGACAGCGAAGCCCTCGCGGAAAATCCCACAGGGCCTGGCGTGGTCCGTGAAACGCTTCTCGTGGGATGAGTGTGATATCAGACGTTGTGGTGGACACTGGGGGCCCGGGCGTGCAGGACATGGAGGAGAGGAAGAGAGGGGAACTCAGTCATTTCAGAGAGAGAGGGAAAAGAAATGACGTTCAATCAAGATGATGAAATGACCGCCACTTGTCATGCGCTTGGTTGTTTGCTTGTTGATGAGCACAATACTATTGACTGGGTTACTCCCTTGGCTCGGGAAATCAGCCGGCGAAGCGGCGACCCTCACGGAGGAGAAGCGAGCGCCACGCCGTACCGTACCGGCGCCGACTCCGTGTGCAACCATCACCAACATCATCGGGCCACTGATTTCCAGCAACTCCGTTCGCATCCCGTGCGAGTACGACATTGCCCGGAAGAGAAATGTTCTCGAAAAGGGGAAGGAAAAGTCAACCCAACTTTTCCTGCTCACCTTTCCCCCTTTCTCTTTGGTCAAACGCCTGAGAGTTCAGACGCACACAGCATTGGCCGCGTTCCAATCCGACGCGACTGATAGTGAAGGGAAAAGTGTGTCTTAATCCATCCCATCATCTTCCGTTGCAGCTCCACGTTTTCTCGACGCTCGCGAGACAGTATGTACCGTTGATACAACCTGACGACAAAACCCAAGACACAAGCGCCTATCCGAAGAACCGTCCCTCTCACGGCCTGTTCCGGCCTGTGACCCTACACAGCTGCGTTTGTCTCTGGTTGCGAGGAAGAATCCAAACATTAGAAACATCAAGCTATTGCGAATTTCCCTGATTTCGATCGCATGAACGACTTCCTGGAGGGCCACGCACCCAAGAGCAATAAGAAGAAAAACGTGGTTACAGATGGGATCATCCTCTTTATCGCAAGTTTCCGTGCCTCGGATGGTGGGAGGGAGCTTTGATCGCTCCCAAGCTGTTTTGGCAAGATATCCTTTTCATGACTCTCACAAGGGCGCATCCTGGAAGGTCCCTCTGAGAAAAGGCCAGTTCCCAGCAGGCTGGCACCTCGATAGTTGCAAATGCCCTCCTCTCCACTTACGGATTCCACAATACACGTATGCAGCTCCGGACGCAAGAGCCTCCCTCAACACCGTGCCGATTCCCCAGCGACGTTTCCGGTCCTCCATTCCCTGCGACCCGATAGTCGTCTTCCCACATTCCCCCAGCAAAGCCTCGATGACGAGTTGCGTGTGGGGATGCAAATCCAAGCCTTCTTTGACCACGAATCCCTTCCGCCCATCTCCACCGAAAGCCCGGTTTCCTGGATTCGCTTTCTCTCCATCCGGATTGAATTTCAGAGGACGGGCCCATACTTTCACGGAACAGACACCGAATGAACGGGCGCGGTTCGGGAGAAGAGTCCATCTTGAAGCACGTAATCACGTCAAGCATGGGACAGGCATCATCTCTCCTCAACACCATCGCCCATCAGGGTCCAAACCCAGTGGGGGGTAAGTCGTAGTCATGAAATATACCGTCTAAAACAATCCGGACGCCCGTAACGTTATCATGCTTAATATCACTCAGACGTTAGAATACTACGGTGGCCCAGTTTCACCATCCTCCCCAATGGAACCGACCCTCTCTGTCTGCGAGGACGGTACGGCGAGGCACTGTGTCTTTCGTCCAAGGTCAGGTTCCCTGGAGGCCCTGGGACGGCCGCTGGCGCAGGACGAGAGGACAAGAATCCCATGCCGGCATCCCGCTGTCAACGACAGACCCCCACATGAAATTCGCCGAATGGTAACTCGGGTCTAGGCCCTTTCGCCGGCTCGCCGGCTGACTAAACGGCCAAGAGGATGTTGGCCACGGACCAGATATCACGAGGTCTTGGCAGGGCAGACGAACTTCTTTTGTGCTATTTCGCGAGGTAAACTGCGACAGAGTTATGTGTGCCGGATGAACCGGAAGCATGGATTCAGCGAGTGTCTGTCATTACCGCGTGAGTTTGCCAAGGCATGTCTTTATCGCGAACGAAGCATGCTCTTGGGAACCCGTCAAACGCCGTAAACTGCCGTGTCGGGGACATTTCGTCTGTTAGTGGCGACGGTAACCCGTCACTGAAGGGCCCAGATGTGAAGTCCAGGGGCCAAGGCATACGAGGTAAAGCACCTGAATCACGTACTCTTAACTTTCCAACTCTATCTTGCCGGCGGTATCGCCGGTAGGGCAGTAGGGCCAGCTCCAAAAGTATCGTCCATGACCCTGACCGAGTCTCAATAGCACAGCCATGATATCGAATGCCACCACGTCTGCCTCTGCCCATACGGCAGCCTCCCGCATGGCAAAGGTGCATGTTCCCACAGTGCTTGCATGCAGAAGCCACGGAAATCTGAATAATTCCCGCTCATCGCCCTCATAACCATCACATGGCCATGCGGGACCCATGGCCGTCTACCCACCCTTCACCCCTCCTCCGCATGGAGTCCCCTCGACACACTCTGAGACCCGGAGCTCAACCCTCCCGGCCAGACCTCGACGGCGGTCCCTGATCACCGCCGGGGCCGTGCGCAGACCTTCCCAAACAGCAATCGAGTCAGATGGGATGCGAAAGTGACCGAGTCTTGTCATTCAACTAAGGCCATGATGCTATCTGCCTGTCACCTATCATACTGCTATTATTCCTGTTACCGCGTACTTCGCCTCCCTGTGTCCACTGAGGCAATGGCAAGTCAGTCAGTCGCCCACAGTGAGAGTCGTGACGTCCATTAAGTCGCACGTAGATGGCGATTGCAGCCACGCGACAACCATTTCGAGTCATGACGTCTTCCTTGCCTTCATCTATCTGCCGCCATCAACCGCCATAGATAGCAGCATATCACAAAGCCTGTTCAATACTGAATAAGCGCGCGCGCGCCATCTCTAAAATGGAATTTCTTGAAATGGCCCTAAGCCAAGAAAACACACGCCGACCCAGCCGCCACGCTGCGTGGCGGCAGACTTCCTTAGCCCGAAACACCGCCAGGAACAAAGGCCTGGAACCGCTGGTATCACAATATCTCACTAACCCGCTCCCTCGATCAATCTCTCTTGATTTGAGTTTTCTTATCCGCAGTCGTTCGACAAAGATGGCGTTCATCTCCACAGGGGCTTGATCGTTCCGCCGGGCCCCCCTCCATCTTCCCTGGAAACCTTCCCAGATGAAGGCCGCCATGCAGCAAGAGTCTCTGCCTATGCCTAACCTGAGGGACCGACTCTAAAAATGGGAGCTTCGGCTAAGTGCAGCAGCGGCGGGGCTGTTCCAGGTCATTGGGAAAGCAGTACATGCAGCAAAAGAAAGCAGACAGCCCCGTAATGTTTTGTAGTTCGGCGGACACAAGTTTGGCCTCGGCACCCAAAAAAGCACGTAATCATCAAGCCGCACAGGAAATAAGCCCCCGAGCGACGACCGCGAACCGCGACCTACCCCCAAAAACCGGGAGGCTCCGTTCGCAAACGTCGCCGGGTCGGGGGTCGGGGGCGAAAGAGAGGCACTGCTCGGAGGGCCGGCCACCCCAGACGACCGCCGAAACGACAAATCGCTCGCCGGCGAAGCCCTGCCATGGCCCTGGTCCTGCCTTGGATAACGTCTTCCAGATGGCTGCATTGCCGCCAAGCCAACATTCTTCGCGCCCTGTCGCAGATATAGTCAACGGATGCCCGCACAATCGAAGCTGAATCGCGCCTTCGGCCAGCGGTTCCGAACGAGAGATTGCTGTTTGCCGGAGCGTTCGTTGTGTTGTATGTAGTTCACGTCAACCCTCATCCAAAACTCATCCGAGGCCGCGCCGTCATCCGGCAGCGGAGACAATTCATCCCATCTCCTTTCCGCAAGTTCATACAACATGAACATTCAGGTTCGTTCGGACATATCTCGAGACATGACTTGCGACCGTTCCTGAAAATGCCACCCTCCCCATTCGTTTAAGGGCAGTGGGGATCCTCATTTCGTTGATCCGGAAAACTCGGCCGAGGGACACGAGGGGCTCGGCTCTGCAGATAGGCTCCATGACCGCATCGTGGTCCGGTCGCCGGCTCCCTTTCGCCAGATTTCCGCGTACCGACCGATTTTGGGGGTCACATCCAATATATTTCTGCCCAGCGCGGGTCCTTTTCCTCACCGTTACCGCTGAAGAAAAAGCGACCAAAAAGAAAGAAAATATTGGGCAAGTCCACATTAACATGGGATATGCCCGCTTGAACGAATCTCATAATCCAACGTCTCCACGTGGATCCACGTGAACCGATAAAAGACCCCTTCGGTATTCAAATGAGTAAAGGTGAGAAAGGCAAACAAGATTAGAGTAATGGAACTCTAGAACGAGTGTCCCATCCACGTGTAGTGAAAAGCTCCAAAGACTCTCACTACTGCCCAATCACATCCTCAACATGCCTTCGTGACCAGCTTCCTAAAGGCCTCGGCAAACGGCAGCACCCGCCGAGATCTCCAATCTCCCAGAGACTACCATCGCCCAGGACGAACTACCACCCAAAATTCGTCATCCCATCCATCACGAGCCCTCCATCAAGCTCCATCATCGGCCTCCCACCCCGACAACAGTCACATAGCGCCCAAATAAATCCCACCTCTCAGGCTCTCGAGGCCTCAAGCTCCCCTGCCCGTCCTTCGTCCCATCACCCATCGACCAACGAACTCCGCCATGTGCCTGAACACGCTGCTGACAGCGTCACATCGCCAACCCGATAAGACCAGGGGCACTCTCCATGCTAACCCCAAAAGCGGTCACAACTGCCGCTGTGCAATTTGAGTCCTACAATGTGTCGGTGAGGGGGCTCGCGAGATACTGGGCAGAATATCCCAAAATGACCATCACAAGCCGTGTAGAGCCCATGCCAATGCCATGTCCAATCCACCACAGCAGCGGTGGTGGTGCTGTCACTGTCACCTTCTCGATTCATTCGGCCTGTCATGAGCAGTAAAAAAAAAACATGCCTATTATTGATCCCATCTTTAGTGTAAACGAGTGAAGCTAAAACCATCCCATATTGCGGGGTTCACCTCGCCTAGAAACCGGTTCATCTCCATGCGAATGATCTTCAGCTTTAATAAATTCAACACTTGGTCCCAGCTCCGCCACTGGTCTATTATCGTCGCTATTGCTGTGCCAATTCCTCGTTTTTCTCTTTTGCTTCCTCTGCTCGAAAATCGGCCGAAAGCTATATCTGCTCTCCCGTCCGTCGTCTAATTTTTCGGAGTATTCCATCACGCAGAAGCATCATCACCACATTCGTTCAGAGAAAGCTAGCAGCCATGAAGTCCTCCAGCATCAAGATGCTCCTCGCCGGAGGTGCCATCTCCTCCATGTCAGGCGTCGCCTCCGCTCAGGCGACATCCGGCGACTTCACCGTCCTCGCGATGAACGTCGCTGGCCTCCCCGAGATCCTCCAGAACAACGAGGTCCCTGGCGACAAGACGACAAACTCCAGAACCATCGGATCCTACTTTGCAAAGTACGGCTATGACTTCATCAACGTCCAAGAGGTAAGCAAAAACAAAAGTCACAAAAAATCATTCTTTCCCATCCCCCAAGCGAGGATGCTATTCGCACGCTTCATCAACCCCTTATCCCTGAGAAGCGACACGTGAGAAATAAGAAAAAGCTTTTGCGCATGAGCCAACAGTTGCTCCGATCCCATCAATGCACCAGGGACCATCCCCCCAAAGCATGACTCTCCCCAAGAGGCCTCTCAACACCAAACCCACCACCCCACGATGTCACTGTTTCAGAATAAACGATTGCGCCTTGCAGACCTGCCCAAAAAGACAAAAATAAGCATCATGAACCTAACGCATCATGCACCCAAATTTAGGACTTCAACTACCACGCCTACATCTACGAGACGGACAACCATGCCTACCGCACCGCGACCTCGGGCGGCGTCCCCTTCGGCTCCGGCCTCAACACCCTCGCCAACTTTGACTGGATCGACTTCGAGCGCATCAAGTGGAACACGTGCTCCAACGCCTCCGGCTCCGACTGCCTGACCCCCAAGGGCTTCACCTTCATCCGCGCCCGCATCGCCGAGGGCGTCTACGTCGACATCTACAACCTGCACACCGACGCCGGCACCGAGGCCGACGACCTCACGGCCCGCAACAGCAACCTGCACCAGGTCGCCGACTACATCGACGCAAACTCCTCGGGCAACGCCGTCCTCATCTTCGGCGACACCAACTCGCGCTACACCCGCACCTCGGACAACATCGGCGTCTTCGCCTCGCAGAACGGCATGACGGACGTCTGGCTGCAGCTCGAGCGCAACGGCGTCATCCCCACCGAGGAGACGCTCTGCGCCAACCCCAGCACCACAAACTACTGCGAGACCGTCGACAAGATCTTCTACCGCGGCAACCCCATCCTCGACGTCAAGGCCACCTACTTCGCCTACGAGAGCTCAAAGTTCCTGCAGTCCAACGGCAGCATCCTGACCGACCACAACCCCGTCACCGGCAACTTCACCTGGTCCCTGTCCTCCACCCTCCGCCAGTCCGACTTCTCCGGCGGGCCCCACGGCAACTGGTTCTCCGACCTGACCGCCCTCGCCGGCAAGACCAAGCCCAAGGCCTCCGTGCTCACCTTCCACGGCGCCAACCGCCTCGACTCCGTCGGCCTCACGCTCGCCGACGGCACCGTCTTCACGCACGGCGGCACCGGCGGCACCGCCGCCACGCTGACCCTGGGCGACTCCGAGTTCTGGACCGCCGCGAAGCTGTGCTGGGGCCAGAAGGACGGCCAGACGCGCAACTTCTACATCCAGGCCACCACCAGCGCCGGCAAGACGCTCGAGGCCGGCGCGTCCACGTCAGACTGCGCGACGCACACGGCCCCCTCAGGATGGCAGATTGTCGGCTTCCTGGGACGGGACGGTGACAATATTGACAGACTGGCGTTCGTCTATGCGCCGCAGTAGATGATGTGTGGCAAGTAAGTGGTGGCGGCCACAGTGTCAGGGCGGTGCTGTCATGTGCCGAGCAGTGTCGTTCATGCAGCCAGCCCGTGATCCTTTGCTTGCAGATCCATGCTGGTTTTATTTTCGGTATCCTGCCAACCCGGAGCGATGGCAGTTCCCTTTAACGATCGGCATTATATCTCCAAGGTCGCCGTGTGCCGGAGAGCGAGGTCAGGTGCGAGTCCGAAATGGACCCGTAACCCCAGCAGCAGCATGATTCATGAATCAGGGTCCTCTTTTCTTCGTCTGGTGTCTGAACCAAAAGCAACGCCAAGACAGAAAACGACCTTTTCTCTTCTCAAAGGAGGCTCCAGTTAGTCTCGAAGGACCTTGAGCCTTTGTTCTCTTCTCGACGATCTTACCTTTCTCGTAAGTATTCTTTAGCGGGTTTGCGCAAACGGTTGAGGGGGATGGGAGTTCTGAGCTAGTCTATTAATGATGCGAAATGACGAACTCTGAGACATGTACTTAGCAGCGAAATTAAGATACCAATTGAAATCACTGTATCATGAACAAAACCTCATTTGCTCGCCGACTTCCCGAGGCAGATCACTCGTTCATCGGGCCATCTCCTCGCCCAATGAGGAATCCCGAAGCTTTCTCTTTGGTTGACGGTCCCAGGACGAGAGCCAGATCGCCAGGGACCTGCTTCGGTGCTTCGGAGCTAAGAAGCGCTCTGGCCGCCCGCCTTTTGGCCAACAATCGCATGTTCATCCCCCAGTTCCTAGCTTGGAGGGAATGTCTCAATTCCATGCGACGGCCGCATTTTCGCCCCCCGAAACGCTGTTACAGCCGTTCGTGCCAGGCTAAAAACAGCACGAACTCTTTCTCTCTTGATGAGAACAAGCCACACACACAGAGAATGGCTACAGGACCCTGAGCCAACTCTCGCCGGCGTCGATAGGGCAGTAAGCTGCCACAAATCGGCGTCGCCTCCGGGCCAATTGTTTTCTTCAGCTCGCAGGCTAGGCCTGAAGAACGTCCTAGCGGATAAGCTGTAATTACTCTCCTCCCCCAGCATTCGAAGAGAATGGCTGCACAGACGAGACTGCTAGGTCTGATCCTGAATTAAGCTGGACACCATGCTTCGAAGATCTGGGCGCCTCTAGTGGTCGCCGACTGGGAAATCATCCGTCTCTTTTCAGCATCGCGGCACACCTCGGTCTCACGACGCTGTCGTAAGCAGCCTGACTTCCTCGGAGCGGCGGCATTCGCGGGCGTCAGAATTAGCAGTCTGATGATTGTTGCAGGTTGGCAGCTTGGTCAACCGATAGTTCGACGACCTCCTCACGCGGCCTGCTTGACACACCCCCAAGTCAGTCGCATTCATCCTCGTGGCACAGCACATATGCCGTATTAGTTGATAGCTGTGGTTCGTGGAGACCTCAGAGAGCACCTGAAGTGTCTAGTCTGTGCTCACCGAGCGTGCACGAGACTGAAAATCATGATTGATAATACCTCGCCTGCGGCCCTTTCCCGTCAAACAAACGTCATTGCGCATTCCCAGGAAATTGTTGATGAGACACCAGCCCTCAGCTATGCCTTAACAGCCACATTGACACACACCGAAGAATGCGGCTGCTTAGTTTGGAGATTGAACAACAACCTGCTTTGCATGCCGATTACCTCATCGATTGAAGATGCGCTCCATGACGCGCGCGCGCGCAGGAAACAGGGGCATTCTGGCCGGTTCCCTGAATTGGAAACAAGTCCTGGCACAAGTATTCCTCAGCTATTCTGGTGGCATAGGGCCAAGTTTGTCGAGTAGTAAAAAAGAGTTCAGCCATCTCGTCGAGGTCGACGCGAAGAGCCACTAACATGAGACGGCGTGAAATTGAGTGAGTGAATGGCCGAGATTGGATGGTGGAGTGGAGAAAGTCGGGATTGTTTGCCCGCCTCAGGGTCCAACCGCTCCCGGGGAAGCACGTTGAGGAGTGGTCGTGCGCTAGATGCGCGACGGACCTCGAACATGCAGTTTGCTTGCCTGGGGCCTGGTTTTCTCAAAGTCTCGTCAATTGCACAGAGTGGAGATCTTGTCCCAGCAGTCGAAGAGTGAAGACAACAACTCCTTAGTCTGGGAGTGGCACCATCAGGACGTCATAAATGCTGCGCCTTCCTAGGAGAAAACCTGGGTGTCCGTTGCCTGTTGGATCTTCTCTCAGATGATTGCATATCTGAGTTATTGTGTTCAACGAACCAACGACATCCCGCAGTGCCTGGGTTTAGTTTGATCCCTCTTATGCAGCCGCGTATGCAACCATGAGCGGAAGCCAGGATGAAGGCCGCGGATCGGCCAGAACGCCGGACGGGCTCCGGCCTGCAACCAAATCCTGCGTCAAGACGGCAACACGCCCAAGAACCAGGCGCCGAAGCCAGCCAGGAGGATAAAGCCAAGGCTGCCACCGGTGAAGATCGGATCCTGTCCCTGATTCCCGGCGCCACATTTGCACTGATCAGTGATATTGTGGTGGGGCGAAAGCCTCCCAGGAGTTCATGTTTGCTTCCTCTGGACTTGTTTGTCACATTTGCTGGGGTTGATGATAGGACCATCACCCAATGAACATGCGCTTTTCCGGGTTTCTGGGTGCATGCAACCCGGCACGCTCGCCTCAGTTGAGAGAACTAACAGGCGACCAAGTCCTTCAGGCTTGAGTTAGTAGATTGCAGGGCGTATGCAGGGTGCACTCGTCCTCCAGAATGACGGGGCGTACATAACAGAAGCTCATAATCTCGCAAAGAGCTGGCGGAACTGCTGCGAGACAATGAGATCTGACCAAAAACGCCTTTGGGCCCGCCCTCAATCAGCGGTCTTCCATCACACTGAGACCAGAGTAATGGTTTGAGCAGGCCAGGCATTGTCGAGGCGCTGATCGCACAATCACGGAACTCTATCTGGGCATGTGGGTCAGCTTCCCGAGATATCGCGGAGACGGGCTCGACCTCCGGGTCCGTTTCTTCGGCTAGGCATCTGAAGTACGAGGGGTCAGCAAGGGCAGATTAGAGTGGATAAACTCATGCTCTGCGATGCCGACTTGGTATTCCTCAGGCGAGACAGTGTGCAACTGTTTGAGAAAGGTGTTTCGATTTCGTCGGAACTGCCATGTGCTCTGGAACAGATCCGGGGTTCAGACGTTTGTACTCGGGCGAAATCTGTGTCTTCGGCCGACTTCTCTACCCCTAGGCCGAGGTGAAAACCGTGGGATACCGTGATTCGAGACAGATGTTCTCGACAAATTGAGTTACGACTTGCAAGTTCTCCAGGCTGGAGGATCGGTGATCCGGTTAGTATCAATTCTCTTTTTGACGCTAAGCCTTCATCTGGCCCCTGCTACGAGCTAGCGGGGATGAAGTTCCTGAAGCTCCCATGGTCCGGACTGCTTCCCCGTGCATGCACTTGTTGGTGACAATATTGTTCCATTGCAGATGAAGACGGGGCGTTAGTAAACAGTACCTGGGTATGCTCGCCCAGCGATGGGGGATGGAAATTGACTTCTCGACCAATCTAGTCATCTAAGCCGTGCTCTGTTGGTAGTGAGAGGATACGCGGATAACGGAGGTTACCGTTAAACGGGGACCTCCATTCCCCATGTATGATGTTGTGCTGGAGGAATGACTAATGAGCCTGGACACAAGTATTGAGTGGATCGATGTGCCCGAGCTCGATGGATAGTGCTAGAGGAGTGGATGAGAACTTTGCTTCCGCCTGCCATGTCCGCGACGGAGGGAGGCTAGAACGAGGTCAGATCTGATGCCGGGACCCTTGTCCAATACCTTGTAAAAGTTGTGACGCTGCCGACATTGAGCGTTCAAAAAGTCCCTCTCCACCTGCGTTCCCAAGGCGACATTGGACGACAGGGGAGATGTCCGCTGCGACGTGGACTATCAGGTTCAATAGGACTTCGTAGCTTCGTAGGTGAACTAAATTTGAGTTCGAATGCTTCTGTGCTGTTGGCAAACGTTCCTAGGCCTTAGCTGACTTTGACATGAGGGGGATGTAACGCAGTCTTTCACAATAGCTGCAACTAGACCCATGCGTTTGCTACACACACTATTCGCAACAGAAGCGTTCCTAGCTGTATCGACGGACGTCATCAGGATCATGCTTGAAATGCAGAGTGGCTCAAAAGGCGAGAGAATGGACGAGCATTTTTGGCAGCCAAGCTAGCGACGGACGGTTCGGAGTCGAATCGCCATTTGCACTCTTCTGTCCCTGCTCTTCATCGCCAAGCCGCCCTGCAGACTGAATGTCGAATCCGAAGACCGCATACCTGACGCCGAAGATGTTGTCGCGAACCCAGTATTCGTAGCATGGGGAGGGAGCGTTGAACATTGGAAAATACGGGTCACAGTGCGGGTCGCTCAGGTCGGCCAAGGGCAGATTTTGCGTGAGGCCCAGAGAGTCGTAAGGAAGAGGCAGGCCACTGGACCCTGGTTGCCGTTGGGCGATCCGAGGCGCCGGTGAGAACGGATTGAACACCCCCGACCACCGCTGTCAAACTGGAGACGAAACCCCTCGCGGCCACGGTGATTTCCGGGGCGTGCATGGACTCGACTCAGTCCAGACATATCGTCGACGTGCTGCAAGATACCATACTTGCGCTGCAGCCGTTGCAAGTCGAGGTGCAATGAAGCAATGGGAGATGCTGTGCACTGACTAAAGTTCGAGTCGCCACGTTATGCCCGCGTGCGCACGTATGTGTATGTGGCTTGTTATCACCCGAAGACTGCTGCGTGGTGCGTGCGAACATTGACAATACATCCCTTAGCGTGGCATATCCACCAGCCCACCTCGTGAACGTGTCGGGACATGATCATGGCTGGCCATCCGGAGGCCAGCCGGACGAAGACCCATTGTGAGGCCTGTTCCTTGGCACGAAGATTGAAGTTGGTGGGCTGGCTGGCAATATGCACGTGCCTGTTGGATGCGACTTGCGGACAGGGGCATATTCAGTTCCGGTCTGGTGTATTCCCAAAAGGTGCAGTTCCCTGAAGGAATGGCAACACGACACGAGTTTTGGGAGCCGCTGCTTGCATTATGCAGGCGTAAGTTGAGAACAACGACATGTGTGAAGTGCTGTGGCAAAGAAGCTCTGTATTCGTAATGTCGTCGATGATGAACGGGAGGAGTTGCAGTAGCGTCTGTCAAGCGCTGATCGCGACAAGCTAGAAAACCGGCACCCGGAGGTTATCCAAACTAGCGAATGCGCTGGCTGCTTTGGATGTTGCTGGAAACATCGATGTCATCTCCTACTGCCATATCCGTACGGATTGATGCCGTTCCGAGGCCCCAGGGGAAGTGGCAAGGCGAGGCCAAGCACGGGGAACCGGATCATCATGGTCCACAAGAGCAAGTTGGTCGACGGAGGACGGGTCGGCCGGCGAGATTGACGAAGCGGCCAAGCCCCTGCATGACCATCTTTCCTCTTCTTGCCTTGTGCTCCAGCCGTGCCGCTGCCTTACCTCGCCCCGTCTCGAAGCCTGGAGGACGGGATGGTGTTGGTCGTGTGCGAACACCTCAAACTTCAGACGACCAGGGTCCTTGATGGGGTTCCCTTTTTGAGAAGGGGCATGACATGAGGGGCGAAGAACCGGAGAGAGATCAACGGGATGACGGGTCGACGGGACGGTGTTGGAGCAGTGCGACGAGAAGTGGATGGTGTATTCGTACGTGACGAGACTGCTGCATTGTCTGTCGTTGGAACAGGGCTGGCTGAGCCGCAGGCACCGTTGACCAGGTTGGAGAAGCTGCTTGCTTGGCAGACCGGAGAGGCGACGGCAACGTTATTTCCATTTTCCAGGGCTGCATCGATACGAGCGGTGGGTTTGCATCCGCAGGGGATGTCGGTGAAGATGCCCGACGCCACAAGGTGCAGCTGAACCTGGATTGGGAAAGTGCATGTCGTTGGTGGTCGTGTGCAGAGGTCGAAAAGTGAAGCATCACGTCGGAGGGTTGTGTATCGGGCCTGATTACATAATACAGCCCGACTCGCTGGTCGAAGGTGTTCAGCAATTCAGCGCACTTTAGGGGGCCTTGGCTGCTGAGGCCACTGTACTGATTGTGCAAGACGTCGACACCTCAGAAAAAATAACATCAACGAACAGACAGCAGGAGCAGCGAAGGTCGCAATTTCCTGATGAAAACCTGCCGGAATTAGGCATCACCTGCCTTTGATTAGATAAGACCATGACAATTTCGTCACCTGCGCTCCTTCGTCACCTTTGCATGAGACCTCGCAGCCTGACGACCACCATGGACTTTCCAAATGTCCATCAACATCACCACCGTCCACCAGACCATTGCCACCGCAATGCGCCTCCACCGCCTCCAGTGCCTTCCATTGCTTCTTCGTCGGCGGTGATCATCTTTGGCAGCTACGGCAGCATCTCGGAAATTGAAGCGCTCAACCGCCCAGCATGAACTGACATGTCGAGCAAAAAGCAAGGAAACGGCAGGCTGCCAATCCAGAGAAACGTCAGGCACCGATAATCGCAATTCCTCGAACCATTCGCTGCCATCCGATGGAAGATTACGCCGTGGAGCGTTGCCCTCAACCACACTTACACCCTGCCGACGTCGCATCGCATACAAACCGGGGAACGGTACGGTAAGGTACCGACCAACTCCAACCGCCGTGACGGCACTGCATAACACTTTGGCACTATCGACGGTGTCCCTGACAGATACATGCATATCCGTCTTCTTCACACCGCGAATCACTCTGTCATCACGCATATCATGCGCCAAATCACACCGTGCACGCCGCAGGAGGCTTCGGGCAGACTGCTCCGATTCTCGCAAGACTCCAGGCCTCGAAAGCTCCAGCACGAAGATGGGGAAAAAGGATGCGCACGCAGACCAGTCCTCGTTGCAAGGCCCATCGCTGCCTCCGGAGCTTTGCCCGCCAACCAAGCCTCGCCTTGTCCCTGCCGCTAGCCTGACAGCTCTGATCCAGGTGGCATAATGTCCCAGACACCATCACCAAGACTGTCTCTGTCAGCCTTCGCCCTGGCGAGCACGGTCAGCTCATGTCTCTGCCTCTGATCACCATGTCAGATCAGGCCATAGCTGACGGACCGTCTTCTAGTCCAGAAAATCGACAAGCAGAGAATCCCAACCGCCCCCTCCCCCGCATGACGGCCACCGAGCAGATCAAGAGAAACAAGGATTCGTCTGCGTTTGCCTGCCTCCCCGATGGACGGCCGACTGCTGCCGCGCCGCGCTCCAAACAACGGCACCACGAAGTGATGCGGGACCATTTGGCATCTTGTCCAATTACAACGGAATGTACCTCATTATCCAGCGAGATTGTCGGCGCCGTCTCTCGGACCTCTGCTCCGTCGGAAGCAGTCCCAGATGATGGCATGTGCTACGGCACCAAACGACAGCCACATTGACCTCCCGCTGTGCCACAGCCGCCCGCGCGCCGCACAAATGCTGTCGTCACTGCCTCTTAGACATGGGGCAGCCGTCAGGGCCGCCCTGCGCTCCGACTGAGAAGCGAGCACTCCTTGTGACACATCAGGCAAAGCACCTGTCCAAGACCATGTCTACGAATTTTGTCGATCGTCAAGACACTAAAAGGAAGCATACCTACACGAGGAAGAACAATGGCCATTTGTGCGCGGTCGTGTCCGGACGTATTGGGGAGTTCTAGTCTCGGTCTGCATGCTTCGTTTTACTGCTCATGCTGTTTGGCTATAGCAGGTGTGAATTTTGGCCGTATTGTTGCCATGGCAAATCAGGCGGCACGACTTAGATGTTTCCAAATCTGGGTGTTCAATGAAAAGTCAGCATGCCAGCGCGACTCGTCAAGCCACCAAGGTTTGTCTGGCAGCCGGATCGTGTTGTTGGAACTGTCCCATCAAGTGCTACATTAAGCGGCACGCAGGCAGGTGAGTAAGACGGCAGAGGCGCGACGGTGTAAGTGCATCGGCGCACTGGTTCTCACCTCGCCCCGGCCGGTCATGGCCAGGAAAGCCGAAAGACATGGAATTCTGAATATTGCCTGGATAGAAGGTTATGGCATACCCACCCGGCTTCGAAGCCCGGTACCAGCATCATGACACAGGTCCCAGGCCTTACGGAAAGCAAGGCGCAAAGACCTGATGCCGCGACTCAGAAGAAGCATACATGCTACAGTGCCCCAGTTTTGGGCCCTACTTGCCCGCCGGCATTGGCAGTGCGCGCAAAAATAGCCCGGTTACCAAACCCGAAGACCTTGAATGCGGTGCAAACATCCATGGACACAGAGTTTATGGTCCAGCAGGTTCCAGAAGGCAGAGCGCCGAAGACCGTTACGCATTGCTGCGGTACGAAAGCGAAGCTTGTTGCCTCACACCGTCAGTGACTTGGGGCGGCCGGCTTTGAGCTTTTACTCGATTAGCAATCGACGGTCTTCCCGGCTTCTTTACCAACAGAAAACGGCACGGTTGCTTGTGATACGGGGTCACGGCTTCTACGGATGAGGAACCAGGCGGAACAAGATGACAAGAGCCCGTTTGAGGTGCTGCCATCATATCATGTCGCTGGAGCAGCAATCAATTAGCTGGGCGCTGATTGACGGCATTTTACCTTGATGCGGCCGTTGCGCCCGGCGTCGCTCCCGAGAGCCTGGAGCATCCACCGCCATATGAACGAGCCCACACGGACCAGAACTCGATTCGTTGGACCCAGCAGTTTGGGGCACGGCGATAGACACTGAGCACAGGGCTCAAGGGCTGGGAGATCGAGGCCAGACCTCGATGTCGAAAGAGGGGAGAGGTGGGATCAGGGCGTCGTCGCAAGCCGCAGGGTTGGGCTTCCCTGGTTCTGGGATATCGGTTGCCCACTTGCCTCTTGGTCTGCAAAACATCTCAGCTTACTCGAGCTGGATGTTGGTTGCCCGTCGTGTTTGCTCTCCCTAGCAAACCGCAAGCGTGGAACCTGTCCTGCAGGCAGCAAGGGAAAGGGAAAGGAGAGGGGAAAGCCACAAACTCTGTCCGGGACCCAAGTATCAGCATCACAGCCAAGCGTCTGTGAGTCTGTCGAAGGGATTGGGACCGAGGCGATGGATTGATGGCAGCCTTCAGCTATCTTGTCGCGGCGCGCAGTCCGTCAAATCCCTCAGGCCACTGACCAGCAACAGCGAAAGAACGCACAGGCACATGCATACAGTATTCGCGATGATGAAGTCTGAGAGGCCCTGAAAGAGGGAAGAGAGGACTTCGAAGTAATGAAGTGGGCGCAAACCAGGGGGCAACCAATTGGTTACCCTGGCCCTGGACTAGAGTCCGGGAGGGACCCCGTTGCTCACTAAGAGACCCCTTGTTAAATCACACTGGCTTACAGGGCATCCGCTAAAGGTCCACTGGCGCAGTTTGGTTTTTGCAATTGTGGCCGCCCTTTGCTGCACGCCTTAGGGGGGGCGTGCGGTGCAAAGGGGAAGTGGAAAAGGAAGAGAGAGAGAGTTCATTACCGGGGGAGGGGACGACCAACTGACAGGCCTGGAGGGAGAGGGCACAAGAAGAAGAAGACGAAAAAGAAACGAAGCTGGCCTGGAAGCGGGTGACGAACGGGCCAGAGCGAGAGCACCCATGGCACCGTGAAGGTGGGAGGCATCGCCAGGGACTGGCCGCTGGGGACGGGCGGGTTGCTGGTCGGGAAAAGGTCCAAATTGACCTCGACTGTCGCAGTTGAAGGGAAGAAGAGGTTTTCCGGGCACTCGCAGGTCCCGTCGCAACCCAGACCACTGACGCAGCCGGTGTACGTACCACGGCTGATGGCTTACGATGGCTGACGACTTGCAGTAAGGATAAGGTACCTTACAGCGAGGCGCGGTACGTGGCTTGAGGAAGAGGTGGGGAGCTCCCTCCGACTGGAAGGGAAGGGAAGGCTACCTCACGGTCGGTAGGAGGAGCGGCATCGGTTCTGGCCCGAGACGCAGCAATTGGAGATCTGGGATTGGCGATTCGATTGAAGTGGCTGTTGGTCCAAGAGCTCCTGGAGGCTTGTTGAAGTGAGGTGGTTGCTGCTGATGTTTTGGCAGGCAGGGAGGTGGCCATCCACGCTAGACTGCGGACTGTGGAGTCTAGAGTCCAGAAAGAAGGAGAGGGGAGCTCTTGCACCGATCTTGCCAGCCAAACGTCGGACGGCGCCTTGCAATCTGATGATCGGAAGCCGGCAGGAGAGATTGCCATATGGGATCACGGCTCTTTCTCCAGCTCAGCCCAGTCCAGTCCCAAGCCATGACCAACACGACGAAGCTCGCAACCATTGTTCGGAGCAAGCCGAACAATGGGAGGCAAGCAGGCAAGCAAGCACCGGAAGCCGATGGAAACCAGCATCGGCATCACCTCAGCACCAACTTCAGCTTCGCCTTGCAGGATTCGGGGTGGGCGTCTGTCGTCCGATTTCCGGATACGATGGCTTCTTTAACGTGCCCCTCCTCCACGTTCTCCTTACATGGACACACAGATGCCTCCTTCGCCCTGGCCGCCGCTGCTGCGTTGTTGCACACAACCACGGCCTCGACGACCTCGCCTCGACCTGCGCTTTCCTCTTCTCATACACACAATGGGCCTGGCCATTCCCCATTGTTCAGGAAAAGGAAACGGCGCACGGCGCACGGCGCTCCTGTCGGCCGTCTCCCATCATCATCATATCGTGGCATCAGTGCGCTCGCGTTGCGCCTCCAAACTTGTTCGGTCACAGCACCGTCCGAGGCCGTCCAAGATGCAGATGAACCGGCAAGCGCGCACACAAATGTGTCGGCCGCCTAACTCCATCAGAAAAAAAATGACTAATGATCAAAATTGAGACCTCGCCCTTCTTTCCCAACACGCTCCAGCTCCTTGTCGGGCACCCAGTACATTGCGACGAGCGCAAGCAATGCGAGCCGTCAGTCACATCGCAATTATTGTTAGAAACCAAGCTATTGTATGCACCTAACCTCGCCTCGCCTCTGCATTGCCGACTTTCAAGGCCTGCCTACAGGTAGGCACCTCAGGTGCAGATGGATGCAGATGAAGGGCGGATACAAGATACAGATACGGCGCGGACAGTCGAGCTGCGAGCAAGGTACGATACGGGACGGGTCCTGCACCTGCGTCCGCGCCGCCGCGGCCGCGGCCGGCATCTGTCTGTCTTGTCTTCCTGCCCGCTGTGCCGTACCTGTCGCTGCTTGTCACACACACAGAGTCGCACTCGCTCGGCCTTCACTGCATGTGCATATGCACAAGACACGAGCAGCACACCACAAGAGCGCATTCCTCGCGCCTTCTGTAATTCTTCTTCGCATTCTCTCTTTCCCCCCCTGCAAAGGGAAAGACGAGCGCAATCACACTCGCCTTTGGAGCGAATCCCACTCTTGCTGCATAGGATGGATGGATGCTCAAATGCTTCCCTCGCGCGTCTCCGTCCCATCCATCATCACCAACTTAACGCGTAGCTCCTCGCACTCTTCCTTTGTTCTCTGGGGTCGCGTGTGCCCGTCCCTCGGGAGACAAGAGACGCCAGACTGACGCACGATACAACAAGCTCGCCTCCGTCGCAAAACCAAACTGGCCCAAGAGCTCCACGCTAAACCAACCAAGCCGACTGGGCGGCCCTAGTTGATCTTCAACGTCGACAAATCCTCGCCCCAAAACGAACAAGAAATAAGGAAGAAAAAAACAAATCCAACGCCGCCCACCTACGAGCAGCAGCAAGGTACGCACGCTACAGACTACCGGGGCATCATTTTACGGAACATACTCCCACACCCCCCTCATCGCCCACTCCCAACGCCCATTACACACACTGGCACACACACCACCCTCCCAAAGTTCCCGGACGCTTGGCCTGGCCTGGCTTGTCTCCTCCCCTCCACTTCCCTACTACGTGATCGTCCCTCGCTTTGGGCACTCACATGGGGGCCTCTTCTTGGGCTCCCGAAACCTTGAGTCAAGCCCTGGTCCCTGGTATGCACCTATCCACCATTAGTACGGGCAAGGATCCCTCCAACACGTCCGTCCCAGGGCTATGACATTCCTGTTGTTCCTACTCCCCTCCCACATCAATGCCCGCATCTCCTCCCTACATTCCATATCCTCTGCCTCTTCCCATCAAAACCACCTACACACAGGCCAAGCGTCCTGTTCCTCTACTCACCTTTTCCGCCGTCAACTGACTGTCATCACAACACCTTGACAGTCCCAAGAGGAGACCCGACCGCATTGCCACCTACTCGACGTTGGGGCTTACGACTTACGATTTCTGTTCGAAGTGAAGGATAATACGCTAGAGGCGCATCGATCGACCCGAGTTTTGCGAACGACGCAGTTGCAACCCATTGACCTATCCGATATTCGTTCAGGGCCGCAGAAGAGGCGCAGCAGGAGGATCAATTCGTATCTGACGAGGAGTCTGGACTCGACTGGACTTTCTTTCACTGCACCTAATCGAGGGCGAGACAACCTCGACATCAACGACTTGACATCACGCCCAACCCACTTACATCGTTGTCGCCCATGCTTCTCCACGAGAGCAACCAGCAGCAGCCATGGTAATGCTGGGCGACCATTCCATGCGTGCCAGTCTCCAAGTGGCACCTCTCAAGCTTCACAAATCACAATCCTGCGATGCGCTGTCGTCGAAGCAGGACCAGTACAGCTCCAAGTCATATTCAACAACACACATGACACCACCCGCAACACCCAATGGCTCGCAGGAAGATCTGGCTGCGCAGATGCCGCCGCCAGTATTCCACAACTTCCTGCGAGCCTTTTACCCCTTTCACCCGAGCTATGCCATGACCGACTCGAGCGTGACATTGCCATTGAACGAAGGCGACATTATTCTTGTGCATTCAATTCATACCAACGGATGGGCCGATGGAACTTTGCTGGTATCGGGCGCAAGAGGATGGCTTCCCACCAACTACTGCGAGGCTTACGACCCAGAGGAGATGAGGAATCTGTTGAAGGCTCTGCTGAACTTCTGGGACTTGCTCCGAAGCACTTCCGTCAACGATAGCGAGATCTTCGGAAACCAGGAGTTCATGAAGGGTATCATCGCTGGAGTGCGATACCTTCTGGTAAGTAATGCTCGTGACCCAGACTATGGATTTGAGTGGACTAATTGGTCGTCAGGAACGCACTCACTGCTTGACAAGAGAATCGGCCATCATCACCCGCAACGAGAACCTGAGGCGCGCGAGAAAAACGCTGCTCTCTGAGCTGTCGGCGTTGGTGAAGACGGCAAAGAAGTTGCAGGAGGCGCAAAAGGGTATTCTGCAACCACGCGAAGACGTTAACGACATCATCGACGAGATGATCCTCAAGGCCTTCAAGATCGTGACCAAAGGTGTTAGGTTTTTCGACATCCTGGAAGACGATCGACGGCAACGAGCCCCTGCGGTGACCGTCATGGCGACCGTCATCGAGGAATCCTACATTCCCCCGACGCCACCTGCAGATCAGACCAAGTTCGACGAGACTCATGCAGGTTCCCGAATGACGAACGGTGCACCTGGCAGGGGTGCACCATCGCAACCGACCGACCCGGCACAGTCATCGCCCGCTAGCAGGCGGCTTTCAACGCTCTACTCGCCTGCCAGCCCCAACTCGCACCGATTGTCTCAGAATGTCAAACGGCTTTCATCCAACATCTCCCATCGCGTTTCATTGGCTGGACCTTCGCCGCTGTCAAGACCTGGCCATCTTGTCTCGGAACGCCTCAACAAGAGCCACGACACTTTCCTGTCACACCTGGGATCCTTCATTGGTCGTTTGCACTTACAATCCCAGTCTCGGCCGGAGTTGGCTTTTGCCATCAAGCTGTCAGCGACATCTGGTGGAGAGTTGCTGGCTGTTGTCGATGTCGTCTGCGGGCACAGCACTAGCTCGGACATGCTGGTCCGAGCCAGGGAGATGATGTTTGAGCGCATTCGCGAATTGGTCTCGGCGGCTGGCCAGATCATCCGCCATGCGGTAATGCAGGACGCGGATGTCATTATGCCGCAAGACAACAGCATGCTGCTGATGGCCGCAACTGGCTGTGTGAAAGCTGCTGGTGAATGTGTGGCCAAAACTAAATGGGTCATCGAGCGTGTGGGCGACTTTGAATGCGAATTCCAGGCTGGAGAGCTTGGTATTGACCTCAGCGTATTGGAACTCGCACCGGAACCTCACTATCGGCGACCATCCATCGCTCCGTCAATTGCAGAGACTGCGACGACCGAGGCGACTAGCGTAGCAGAATCTTCGAGGAGTACTGACTCTGTCCATTCTGTTGTGCCGCCAACGCCCCACCGACCGAGTATTGTCGCCAACGACAAGCCACTACCTCAACTACCTCACACTGATTCACCTGATGAAGAGTCCCGCCGAGTTCGACCTTCGTCGCAAAATTCCAACGGACGTAATTCACGACCATCTTCACTGGGCGATGATACTACTTCCAGCGTGGCATCTTCCATCTCGTCGATTCGTCCGACTTTGCCTCCTCTTCCCAAACTCTCTACATCCCTGCTCCCTGGAGATGAGTATGGCCCCATCGAAAACGTTGGGCAGGACGGCGACTACCACAATTCCTCCCGTGTTGACAGTATGACCGCATCCAGCGCGGGCAGCAGCAGCACCTACCTTAGCCGGGACTCAGAGGCCAGCCTCGTTTCCCAAACCTCTACCCGCGCAACAACCCCGGACCACATGTTGGCGCCTAGAAGCAAGCCGTCTATGTCAGAGCTGAGCAACAACGGAAGCGCCCACAACCATGACGAGGTGGACGAAGTCGAGTCTAGGATGTTGGAGAAGACGTACGCTCACGAGCTCATGTTCAACAAGGAGGGCCAAGTAACTGGCGGATCTCTCCCTGCACTTGTTGAGCGTCTCACAACTCACGAGTCCACCCCCGATGCGACCTTTGTCTCGACATTCTACCTCACTTTCCGACTTTTCTGCAGTCCTCTCAAGTTGGCCGAGACTCTCATCGAGCGATTCCATTACGTTGCCGAGGCTCCCCACATGGCTGGCCCGGTCAGACTGCGCGTCTACAACGCCTTCAAGGGTTGGCTCGAGTCGCACTGGCGTGACGAGACTGACCGCGAAGCCCTCAGCTTGATTGAGCCATTTGCCGAGTACGAACTCGGCAGCGTGCTGCCCTCAGCTGGTCGCCGCCTCCTGGAATTGGCCCAGCGTGTCTCAAACGATGTCCTGGTCCCTCGCCTGGTGTCTTCCATGGGCAAGACCAACACTTCAATTGCACAATACGTCCCGGCGGACACTCCCCACCCGCCCTTGGCCATCACCAAGAGCCAGTTCTCCCACCTCATGTCGTGGAAGAATGGTGGCAGTAACCCTACCATCCTCGACTTCGATCCTCTTGAGATTGCTCGTCAACTTACCATCAAGCAGATGAACATTTTCTGCTCGATCATGCCCGAGGAGCTTCTCGCATCGCAGTGGATGAAGAAGGGCGGCGTTCATGCTCCCAATGTCAAGGCCATGTCGGCTCTCTCGACTGATCTTTCCAACCTCGTCGCCGAGACCATTCTCCAGTACCCCGAGGTCAAGAAGCGCGCCGCTGTTATCAAGCAATGGATCAAGGTTGCTCACCAGTGTCTCGAGCTTCACAACTACGACGGACTCATGGCCATCATCTGCAGTCTCAACAGCAGCACCATCAGTCGTCTCCGCAAGACCTGGGACGCCGTCTCTCCTAAGCGACGCGATATGCTCCGCCACCTGCAGGCAATTGTCGAGCCATCGCAGAACAACAAGGTCCTGCGAACCCGCCTCCATGACCATGTCCCGCCCTGCTTGCCTTTCCTCGGCATGTATCTGACCGATCTCACCTTCGTCGACATTGGCAACCCCGCCACCAAACAGCTTCCCACACTTGGAGGTGATGGCTGCGAGGAAAACGGCGGCGGCCTTACCGTTGTCAACTTCGACAAGCACACCCGTACGGCCAAGATCATTGGCGAGCTCCAGCGATTCCAGATCCCCTACCGACTCAACGAGCTTCCTGAGATGCAAGATTGGATGACGGCGCAGATCGTCCGCGTACGCGAGAGCGACCAGGGCCAGAATGTCCAGGTCAGCTACTACCGCAAGAGTCTGCTGTTGGAGCCTCGCGAGATGGCGATGCGCGCCCCCGCCGAGCCTCAAACCAGCACAACCACCACTCAGCGTAGCGGCGACCTCTTCGGCTGGATGAGCCGAGGAGACCGGGGTGCGCCGACACCTACACCGATGTGAGGTCTCGGTCAAAGACGTCCATGTCTTGCTGGCAATCTCTAACAGACAACATCATTTCCACATTTTCCACGACATACATATCCCCTTATTCTGCTTCACTTTTGATACCCCATTTTTCTCACCTCACGTCAGAGGCTTTATGTCATGAACGACTTCTATCCTCATCAATGCACTGCACTCGGCGTTAATTTGCTTCGTGCTCTGTTTCTTGGCTCGGCTCGGGGCTTCATTCGCCATGGATGAGTACATGCGCGCTGGCTTATTGCATTGCTTGGATGTCGGTTGGAATGAGCGTGGTCATCCTGTATTATTGGAGGTGGCTGAGATGGTCTCTCCACCACACTGTTGGAATGCTCACATTCGCTCGCGCGTCGGGTGGTATTCCTGTTCCCTATGTACCCTACTTTGAAGATTTTGGATTACGGCCGATGGGCTACTGGCATGGCTTGGAATGGATGGGGGGTTGGAGGCACACCAATCGAGGCCTTTGAGCCCTTATCTTGGACACCGGCGTCGCGGTAGGCTCTTCGAGCATTGGAGGCGTCCAAAAAGACCGAAAGTGTACACTGTATATGTAGGATAATTCTGTATACAGATTTTGGAGTGGCGGGCGGAGGTAGATACCATGAATAGGACTCAGAATCCTGATGATCAATAATTATGCATCTTCCTACTTACCACTTAGTGACTGTGAGACATGACAATCTCGGCATGCAGACCCAAATTTCGCCAGCGGCGTGGTTATTAAACTAAGGTTTGAGCGATTCTTCTAGAAGGATCACGACGCCGTTTCTTTTAATATTACCAGCTCCACCTGTTTTGTTTCCTCGGAGGTTAATGTGGCGGACGAGGGATGAAGTCGTAGGGGTCCGGGGGCCCGCTCCTCATATAAAGGCCTGCGAGTTTACCACCGCACTGGAGTGGATAACAAATTGTTTCTGATTCGACTCGGTTTCTAACTGTCTCCCAAGGACCGGTGTTTTGGGACCTGGGCTGTGGAGATGGGGATGGGTGGTGCCCTGCTAGTGTTCATGAGGCGGGGGTTGAGATGTGATGGTTGGAAGACTCCCTGGGGAGTGGTGTTGGGATAGTATTGCTGTGGGATAAATGGGATAAATGAGGGATGGTGGATAGGGGGGGTGGGAAGGGGGAAGCGAGGGTATGTAGGTTAGTAGTTTGTGGATGGGTTTTGATGGGTGTGAAGTCGGCGTTGCTGTGATGGTGTTGATCTTTCTTTCAAGCAATAGCGAACGCAAGAAAGGGCCATTTGGTAAGGAGAATGGCTTGTGTAGAGAGGGTTGCTAGGTTTATATGCTGCCTGTGAAGGCGTGACTCAGGATTCAGGATGAAGGCCACGTTGGAGGGGGCCCTTCCCCAACCGCCCTCCTGGAGGGCAGTTGGCGGTGAGCGTTCATTTGTCTCCAACTTGATTCATGATAGTTATCATTATGATAGGGGTCGCTCTACATATAAGTACGTATGGGTCTGAAGGATGCAACAGCTGGCAAGACAATTGGAATTCTCATCTCCGATAAGAAATTGCGATGCCGGCAATGGGATGCTGTTGGCTTCTCTTGATCTGTTCAGTATGTGCTACCTTACGGTACGACTTTGGATGTTCAGCTGGTGTTTGGATAGCATGGCGTCATTGCTGGGCGCGATCGTCGTTTGTGGATGTTGGGTGAATACGAGCAGGCTGGACAACGCGGCTTACCTGATGATATATGATATCGCTTGACTTGGTGGGCAAAGAGGGAGAGACTGCATTAATGAGACGGGTGAGAATCAGCAAGCGCCCAGGACAGCATATGAGAAGCTCATTACGTTCCATTAGATATTAAGCACAAGCTGTTCAGGTTAGTTAGTTTCTTAAATGGCACTCTCAGGTGTGCAGGCGGGGCCATTCAGTATGTTGTCCTCACCATATCTATTTAAGGGAGTAAAGGGAAGTAGTCCAAGTCCTTTTGGCCGCGAAATGGGTGTTCGAAAGTCTCGTTGCAATGTTGATCGCGTTGGCAACTGGTGTTAGCATGCGTGCGGATCACAAAGTCAACAGGTCAGAGGAGTCGCTCTGTCCTCTGCATGTTCTGTAACGTGCGTGCAGTCTCTGTTATTAGTGGTCTTTGTCTTGAATGTATTCGATTGAATAGTTCTAGGATGCCCGCAAAGAACCTTAATTGGTTTGATTTGGGTCTCGTCTTGGGTGCTATTGGAATGAGAACAAGGACACACATAGCGAACTATTCAGGAAGGCAAAACAAACATGGACGAATTTGTCTGCTCTCTTTTGCGGCTGCGCTTCTACATCACGCTGCGTGCTGAAGCTTTTAAAGAAGCATGCCTGCTAGGTGTCTGGTGGAAATGGGTTTCTCTTTCGAGAAGGGATGCAATATCAAAGAGAATGACTATGAACGTAGCATAGAACCAAACGCTTTCGCAATGGAATATTCTCATCAAGACAATGAAAAGGTGATCACCTCTCTGTGCAAGCCAGAGAAGCTAGTGGTACGTTATGAAACCACGAAGATGCCTCACGTAAAGTCAATTCAGCACCCAGTATGCTGTCACGCCTACCTACAACGTCTGTTGCTGTGTACGTATTGGATGCGGTTACACGGACGAGGGCGGAGATAGTGTCAAACATTTAATTTGATTGGAACTGGCATTGCTTGCCTGGATTCCCTTGGAAGTAATGACCGCTTTACCCAGCTCAAGGCGTCGTCTCCATCAGGTCTCCAATACATTGCTCGCTTTCTGATTGTTTTCTCTTGTCAATCTAGCGGCACTGAAGGATGGCGAACCTAATTTTATGTTGTTGAAGGTGAGCCCACGGAATGGCCTGGGGCAGCAAGGTTGAAGGTACCGCAAAGGCTTCATCTTCATCCCAGCCGCCAGGTACCAAATTGTACAATCATCGTCCATCATCTTTGGAAACATATCTGGGGGCGAATACACGTCAACTGAAAGACGGATTAGTGAGTCGCGATAGGTACTACTGAATGGGTACCAGGGCTCCCATTTCAAGTTAACGCAGGCTAGGCTCTGGTTCAATCACTCAATGTTATTTGAGGTAGAGGTCCTGCGGCTCGGATACCCTTCCTACTCCGAGAGGAAGATTTGGTTCAAGCGTTCAATCTTAGGTTGAAGGTGGAGTGGTATGACCAGGAATGGTCGTATAAGTTGGTCTGTTTAAGCCGTTCCAATTTGCTACCTGGCAATCAACTGGCCCATCGATCCAACATTAGAACAGATGAGGCTAGTCACAGGCGTCGTTGTGAGCAGCTTCATTCTACAGACAGAAAACGGAATGAGTGAGAGCCTTGTGCAGACACTCATCTTGGTCTAGCTTCTTGTCGCGGGTGATGTATTCAGAACGTATAAAGGTTCGGAAATGAGCAACGCAGGATGACTGTTGTTGTGAAGCAGTTCTTGTGGGTACGTGAAATGATTACGGTGACCAATGTCCTCGGCTTTGGGTGCCGCAGGAGAATCCGAACACTAAGTCACGATTCGCACGACGAAGACTATTTGCTGCAACTACTTCTGAGGGTATACCAAGGATTCTTTATATAGCAGCTTGCTACAGTAGAGACTTGAGGGATTGGCCGCCTGATGTGGTGCTGACGAAGGGTCTGACGACTGGGAACTTGCAGCATTGGACGTGATGGGACGCGCGAAATATGTATTTGGAACGTGTTCCCCAAATGTGCCAAGCGCAAGATTAAGGCATTCATTTACATTCGATATTCGAACAAGTTTCCCAGTGTAATCGAGCATTGATCCAGAAAGAACTGTGTTCAGCAGCAGGCCCATATCTGTGATCTTTGCGTCTACTTGTTAAGGCACGTAGATTCGAGGCACCTCCCCCTTGGCCGGCTTGTACTTTCCTTCGGCAACACGCTTGTTATGCAAGGTGTAGATGATGACCTGCAGTATGGCGAACCCCATCCCAATCGAGACCATAATTATCTGAGTCCTCAAGCCGGTCTGATAACTGCGAAAGAGTCAGTCGTAATCCTTTGGAAATGTTCTGTGAACTCACAATGGTGTGTCGTTGCCGCGGTAATACTGCGTTCCGACCATCAGGCCACTGATGGAAAGCATCACCCACATTCTATACCACACGTCAGCATTGGACCATGAACTTGCGCCATAGACACCATCGACCTACGCAATACTGATACTCCTCTCTCCTGGCTCGCGGCAATTCAGCTGCACCCATGAGTTGTTGGCTGGATGGTACCCCACAGCGAAGCTATTGACGGCTGTCCAAAGGCCCCAGCGGGACCACTTGCCCACATGAGGATGGGCAGTCCTCGCCACAATTAGAACGATAAGATAGCTACTGTGTGCACCTATTACCGACAAACCGCGCTTGTTGGTCTTGTCACTAATCCAGGCGACTATGAAAACGACTACAAGCGCAAGAGAGGCGCCGACGGCGGCAAGAGCGTTGGCTTGTATGCGGTTGAAGCCGAGGATCCTGCAAGACTCCTGATTAGCACAATGTCCTCGGCCCAGATTTCGTGCTACTTGCATGATAATGGTTGGCGTGTAAGTTGTCAAAGGACTCCAGGTGGAGAAGACGGCGAAGCTGCTCAGAAAATGGGGCCATCGTTGCCAATGCAAAATCGTCTTGAGCACGAGTTTTGGAGGGATGTGCATCCCTTGCGCGCCATTTCGCTTCTCCTTGTCATCGAATTCCAGTCGGCGTCGAATGATGGCTCTTTCCGAGCCTTTGAAGCGGACGAGGCCTCGGCTCAAAAGGGGATCGGGCGTATCGGGAGACCCAGGGAGCAGGAATAATAGGGAGAGTCCGACGAAGATGGTGAACACTCCCTCAACTGAATTCATGTTAGTTTATAGCAGCACCGCACGGGAAAAATGAGTCTCTTTAAGCTAAACGCCTCAAAATGGTTGAACTTACTGAGAAAGAGCCACTGCCAGCCTCTTAATCCCCGTGCGCCCTCAAGCTTGAGAATGCCAGATGCCAGAAGCGGACTCAAAGCATTGCCACTGAACATACCAAAGAAGAAAACAGCGACCCGCTTCGCGAGCTCTTTCTTCTTATACCATGTCGACAGTGTGTAGCAGGCACCTGGTATATAGCCTGCCTCTGCCAGACCGAGAAACATTCGCGATGCCAGAAAGCCCTTTCGATTGCGGAGAAATATCTGAAGGGTCGCAACCAAGCCAAATAGCATGACTTGAGCTGATATGTACTTGCGAGGGCCAACCTGAACGGTATCAATGTCAATGGTGTTTTGCATAGATAGGCACTCGTTACTCACTTTTTGAAGCAGCATATTCGACGGGATTTCTAAAATCACAATGCCCAGGAACATCAACTGGTTTCCGAGATTGATTGTATCCTGATCCACTCCGATATCCTTCGCGAAACCACCAGTAAGAGCACTCGCCAGGTTCATGCGATCCAGCTGAAAGACAAGCAGCCCTAGATATAGCAACGGCAGTACTGAGCCGTCAATCCTGCGAGCGAGTTAGCGATCTCAGATCGTATTCTTGGCCTCTTTACATGGCGAAGCGTACTTCCTCCTAGCTTGAGTTTCCTCATGGTTCGTCCAATCCCGTTCAGATATCGGTGTTGCGAAGCCGGGCGAATCGGCCAGTTGCAGCTCCTGCTTTGCTTCCATAGTGCAAGGTGAGCTTTCGAGACTTGCAAGTTGGGCTTCCAACTTGCGATATCGACGTCAGATTTAATAGGATGGGGCGAGATTAACTATTGGGCCGAGCGACGGGAAACTGGTCTCGTCTCTTTTCGGCATTTGCCCTCCAGACGCTCAGTCTCTTGCATCATCTCTCGGCAGGTGCCATGTCCACTTGTGACCAATTGGGAGGCACATCGATTAACTCCGCCTGAAAGACATTCCAGAACCGTGTGCCGCCGACCCTCTTAGTCGCGGTGCCGCGCTCTTGGGACCATCACGCAATAGCCCCCAACGTCCATTCAGCAGTGTGCCATGCCGGCCGAACATGGGGTATCGGGCTAGATGCTGCCACCTCGTTGAAGATTCTCCACATTTCTCCGGATGTGAGTGACAATCCTACCGAGCACGCCATCTTTCATCATCGCGCCAAGACGAACGCCGGTCTCTTATCTGGTGATGTCGGGATTTGAAACTCAAGAGCTCATTTACTTGAACATTGAAAACCTCCTCGTTCGAATCCAGGTCCGTGTCCCCGGGATTCCAAAGGATATCCAATCGGGAACCAGTGCATCCTTGAAGCACCTTGTTGAAGGCTCAAACACCGGGGAGGCTAGTACTTTTATATGCGATATGCACCTTGACCCAGCCGATTCCGTCGCCAAACTCAAACCGAGATCCTCAAAGTGTTCGGCTCTCACCAGACTAGGTAACTCAAAATGGGAGCTGCAAAGCGCGTCGCTGTCATCGGAGCTGGCCCTGCAGGTGCCATCACAATCGATGCTCTTGCGCAGGAGAAAGCATTTGATGTGATCAGAGTCTTTGAGCGGCGAGAAGGTCCAGGCGGATGCTGGTGAGCCCAACGGACATATTCATCAACGAAGCAGAGCTGGTATTAATCGACTTGTAGGCTTGGGGAAACTAAGCCACCGCCAGTTCTCAGTCCCGATGAACTCGATCTCCTCGGCACACGCACAGCAGACCCTATTTACCCTTCTATTCCTTCCAGACTACCAGTTCAGACCCCAAAGCTTCCGGATCCTCGGTATGCAGAGTCTACAGTATATCCGTACCTTGAAACCAACGTCGACTTCTTGCCGATGCAGTTCACCCAAGAGCCATTCCCACAAAAACAGTCAGAGTGGTCTGTTTCTGTGCACGGCGCCGACACGCCTTTCCGGCATTGGTCGCTAGTGCAAGACTATGTCCGATCTCTTGTCGAGAGAAGAGGCTATCAAGACTTCGTGGAGTATAAAACCACTGTCGAGAAAGCTGAGAAGGATGAAAAGAGTGGAGAGTGGAGGCTGATTCTACGTCAAGACGGCGAGAAGACAGATTACTGGTGGGAGGAGAGGTTCGATGCTGTCGTTGTGGCATCAGGTCATTACAGCGTGCCTTACATTCCATTGATCCCGGGTCTTGGGGAGTTTGCAAAAAGAAAACCTGGAAGCGTGATCCACAGCAAGCACTTCCGTGGCCGTGATGCTTACAAGAACAAGGTGAGATGCGTGAGACCATTTCATGACTATGAGAAATGAGGACTGACTGTTGTCCGCAGAGAGTTGTCGTTGTAGGCGCTTCTGTTTCTGCAGCAGACATCGCCTTCGACCTGACCTCGACTGCTCAAGCTCCGGTGTATGCTGTGACTGTTGGCCACAACTTCAACGGCTACTTCGGTGGGGAAGCATTCAACCACCCGAAGATTACGAAGGTTCCCTCCGTGTCGCATATTTATCCTAGAACCCGCACCGTACACTTCGCCGACGGCACCTCCGTCGCTGATATTGACAACATCATTTTTGGAACTGGCTACACCTGGACCTTGCCCTTCTTCGATTCGTTGAGCAGGAATAGATCAACGCCAAAGCCAAAGAATAATCGAGTGCCGGACTTATACCTGCATGTCGTCCATCGGCCAGACCCGACTTTGCTCTTTGTTGGAGCTGTCAATGCCGGCTTGACCTTCAAAATCTTTGAGTGGCAAGCTGTATTGGCAGCTAGAATACTCGCTGGACGGGCGAAACTGTCAACAGTGGAAGAGCAGAAACAATGGGAAGATGATCGCGTGGCAAAGCGTGGGGACGGAGCCAAGTTTGCTTTGGTGTTCCCTGATTTTGAAGAGTACTTTGAGACTGTCAGAAAGCTTGCTGGTCCTGCAAATGGCCGGGGCAGAGAACTTCCACCATTTAATAAGTTCTGGTTTGAACGATTTATGGCCGGCCATGAGCGACGCAAAGAAATGTGGAGGAGGCTGAATGCGGAGGCCAGGGAGACTTCGGAGCAGGGAAAAGTAAGGAAAGTTCGCGCCAAGTTGTGATAACACTTAGTCACAAACGATTACATACACATCCGCAGGTGTTAAAACCTCAGCAATATTGTGCAATGTGAAAGTCTGGTCCAGAGACGCTTCTGTTTTATGCTTTTTGAAACGTGTATATTATACGGGCCAACATCACTACTCATCCTTGGGTATCAAGATTATTCTATAAATCGCCACAATTAACGTCCTGCTCCATGTGAACAGTCCCAAAATAAGAATGTCTTTGATGCTGTAACTCCAGTGCCCTTCAAATCAACTTGCAATCAACTTGAACTTGTGTTTGACGAAACGCCACCGCCACCACTGCCACCACTGCCACCGCTTGAACCCATGCCCGAATCCCCTGACTGATGGCTCGAGTAAGCCGGAGGCGGTCCATCATAAGGGGAAGAGTCTCTGCCGTTGTAACCAGCGGTATAGGTGTATCTTCCATCTGATGTGCCGTATTGAGGACCTGGGAATGTTCCTTGGCCCATACCGGTCTTCCTAAGCTTGTTTTTCTGCGCTGGGCCCTCATTGGAGGTGGCTATCCTCATATACATCTTCATGTACTCGGTCTGCCTCTTCTTCATTCGTTTCCTCGCGCAAAATATGCAAGTCGCAAAGACGACTGCCATGGAAACCGCAACACAGCCGAAGATGATCGCAGGGAACGCAGCGGGTGGTCCGGAGCTCGGGCTCCCGGTGTCGTTGAAGTCGCGTTTGATAGAAAAGGATGACTGTCGCAGATTCAGAAGATCGCCTGCGAAGCTGATGTCCGCCGACCTGATGACGGGCATCTTGACTTAGATTGTAGGCTTCGGGGCCGCGTACGTGCCGACGTGGTGTTTGTCGTGGACTTGGAAACGATGATGGTAGCAAGCGGCAACTTAGATGCGCAAAATAGGTTGTGATAAAATCAATTTGGAACAGATTAAACACGCAAAGAGCAGTGTTTTGGTGGCAATTAATGGAGATATAAATGACCAGGAAGTAATTAGGAGAGGCAGGGCTGACTCGTTGGCTGTTGGTTCCTTAAGGATTGCAAAAGTCGTCTAAGCCCTACAATCACTGCCTCATTTAGGCTTACAGAACATTCCAAGACATGGGCAGGGGGCAAACTAGCGGCACCTTAAGACCTTTCGTGCACCGAAGGATTCAACAAAATTGTGTCACGGGGGCTTCGATTAGGATAGGCTACTTCAAAGTGCAAAAGTTATCATGGGGCCCAGACGGCCACTCGAGCGACTAGCTTGGGCTCCTTCCCCCACACTCAGCCACCGCCAAGTACGACCGCACACTGAGTGAGACCTGCACCGCCCAGTCGCCCGGCTTTCGTGCGCTGAAATATTTAATGAATGCCCAAGTCTGCATGTCCAGAATGCGCGGAAGTACAGGCGACACAACTTGTTGGAATTGGTTTCCACGTTCCTAAAGTGTATTGATTCGTTGGCTTCTGTGTCATAGATTGCAATCGTCCTCCCTGAAAACGAAAGTCCACAATTGAGAGAAGACTTTGCATGATCAATACAATGGACCCAATGTTCCCGAATGAACGGAGCGCAGCGGTTGTGATGGTTAGATTCACTTACACATGAGACGAACCGTTGACGTGGAGAACAGACGAAGTCGCGAGTCGCACAAAGGTGTACAAGCCAAGAGTCAAATTTCTCTGATTGCTAAAAGTATTTACAACGAAATCCCGCCCATTTGTCATCTAGGGGTTGGTGAGAGTGAATGCAATATCGCCTGTGCTTGCGCCACCAACACAGGTTGACTTGAAGCTGCCAGTCGGGCAAGTAGCGCGGGCCGCGCGAATGCAACCCTCCCAACGGCCCTTAGAAACATTGAGTGTAGCGCCAGAGCTGGTCGGGTTCAAGGTGAACTTGGCTGTACCCGACACGCCGGTTGTGCTCTTCGGCGCACCGCCGCATTTCTGGATCGAACCCTGGATGCCACCACAGATGGCGAGAGTGGCAACGTTCATGTCGTGGGTGTCGATTTTGCTGCATTCTCGCGTTAGTCTTACACGTCACTGCTTTTTGTCAAATAAGAAGTACTTACGCAGCCTTGTCGGTGCAAGTGGTGTCCTTGACGGCGGCAGGGTTGACGTCCTTGTTGGCGCGAATCTCCAAAGCAGCGTCGTTGAGAGCAGGGGCGGGGACAGCCATGGCGAGGCCAGAGAGGGCCAACAGGCTTGCGGCGAAAGTAGACATTAGCATATTGAGTTGTTTTGATTTAATGATTGAATACGGTTGAAAATAGAGTTATTTTGACAGAAGAAAGTGGAGTCGCAGCTTTGGACCTGCCAAGAGTAGAATGAATAAACAAGATGGGTTGGCACCTTCTGGCCAAGACTACGGGAGCACGCAAACTAATAAATCTGAAATCGGAATGTTGAGCCGGGTACTTTGTGTGGAGGCAGGGCTGCCAGAGCATGATCGGCAGGCCCGTCTGATCGTGTGAAGTGGTGTTCCATCAAGGAATGGTCTGAGACGGGAACAGTTTCGACTGACCCTTTTTCGGACATGCGACGAACGGTGGTTGCTGGTGGAGTTGGTGGTGAGCTGCCGCACTACCGAGTCGCTTATCCTATCACCCTAGCGATACGAGAGAATAAAACGGGCAGTATCCCCCTTTGCTGTCTCAAAGCTTGCGCAAGTTTCGTGCTTTCCACCTTCACCCCGCCCGCTGGATCGCGCGGCCTCCATGAAGCGGGCAGGTGATTTGGGCGCACCAGCCATATAATGGCACGGCGTATTGCGTGGCTTTGGCCGGTTAAGCTTTGTCGGGCTCGCAAGTTTTGGTATTTACCACATGTTCGAGAAACTTCTCACGATGTTGTCTTATCAGAGTTCAATGTCATCACATGGTTCCGATGATTTGGAAACGATTAGGTTGTGAAGGCCGCGTCATTTATGCTCAGCCTCTTTGGACTGCCGTGAGCAGCGAGGCTATTCGCAAGTTTTCCCTGTTTTTGGAACAGCTGCGTTCGTCAACCAATATCACTAACCGGGCTGAGTAAATTCAACTAGGGTTCAATAGTTCCTCCTCGTCAGCTCCAGAGTTAGCGTAATGGTCAATACTTCTCTTCAAGAGCGCTGAATGGGTTGATCACTTACTTCAAAGCCTATGGACTGTTTTACACACAACAACTTCGTCGCAGTTTAGTGATTCTTTGATACTAGCAATGAAGCAAGACGAGCCAGTCAGGCCATCGTGAGAGCGAGTAGAGAAAGGTTTCACATCACATAACGCTGATGAGGGTACACATCACAAATTATGATCAGTATCATAAGCATAAGCACTGCAGTCTTGGCAAAAGACGGTGTAGACATCATCGCTGTTGTCAATGAAACCCTATAAGGCGACTCGCGGGTTGCCATGAGTTATGTAATTGTGAACATCAATGATGCTCTTGGCGAAGGATTCAAAGAGAACGCCAGACGGCTTGAAGTAAACGGTACATCTAACTTGATATAGTACTCTGAAGTCAAATGGGCCTGGCAACTGAAGCCAGGCGCAATAAATTTGCCTAATTCGTGGCCTCGGCACTTGCACTTATGAAATTGAGTTCGATAGCGTTCATGAAGTATCATGTGATTTGATTTAGTTGTTGCGTAATCACGGGGTTCTCTTCTAGCTCTTTGTCCTTCCGAGACGCCCCGTTGGCAACCAACACAGAGCACGTGGTATTGCTCCTCCCTCTTTAGTCGTTGTTTCCAGTAGCAACACCCCAGAAGTACCCACACCAGCTGCCCAAGATCAGCGCGATCAGCGCAACGAAACAAGCCATGGAGATCACCCTGTTCTTGCGGCCGTCCTCTTCGTGGAACTTCCGCTTCTGCTCGTTCAAGATTTCTCCACGGGCAATGCGAACCTTGCGCGACCACTGAAGATGTCCAAGATCAGTGAACTTGAGGGCCAGCAAGAACAAGCCAATAGACACGACAACTGAGATTCCAGCCAAGATGACATAGACAATGGTAACCTTGTCATAGGAGTTGTTGTCCGCGTCTTGGATTGCTCCGGTCACGATGCGGACGATGATGTTCATACTAAAGGTTGGTGAGTATTTGCGCCGACGGGTGACCGAATCTGGGGGTTGGTGGTACGTACGCATTGTTCATGGTGATTTTTAGAGAGTAGGCTGAGCCAAAGACTGATGAGTCCCACACCGCAGTACGTGTGCTGTCAATGATGGTGGCCGGGCCGAAACAGTAGGCAAATGCGAAGACACCAAAACTCGCTGCAGTACCCATCGTGTTGTTGGCAAAGCATACCAGCAACATGGAGGTGAACATGCCAACCCCACAGAATGCCACTACAAACCCATGTTAGTCTTCCGAAGCATGTCAAGTTGGGCGGTGAGTGGGTGACGTACGGATAGAGATGCGCTGGCCGAAGACGTCCAAGAACACACCGAGAAGGGGAACAACGAAGAAACCTGGTTTAGTTAGCCTTGTGTTCTCTTGAAACTTTAATGAAAGTTAATGCTTACCAGCATATTGAAGCGTCGCGCTGTACCATCCAGCAGTGATAGAGCTGGTGCCAAATCGCTGCTCAGCCAGCTCTGTGGCATTCTGCAAGAACACAATAGCAGTGCTAGTTTCGAAGAGGGAAAAGGCCATAACAGCCCAAAATGACCAAGGCAGTTCCAAAACCTTGCGCAACTGGAACTTCTTAGACTTTTCAGTGAGCTGCTCTCCTGTGGCTGGATCGCGGACGCCCTGGAACTTCTTGTGAGCCACTTTCGTGAACCAGTAGAAGAACACAGTGACGACATTCGTAAACAGGTTCATGAAAACCGCCACCCAGAAAACCCAGGCAAAGTTCCCTGTTCGTTTCGCGATGATGTTTGCAGACGACTTTCCGGCAAATGCACCGATCTTGCCGATGCCCAGCTCAAAACCAAGCGTGGAGGCGAAACCGTTGCTCGGAGCAAACCAGGATGAGAAGACCTTGTACTGTGCGACCTGTGTGGCGATGTCTCCCAGGGCGCGAACGACTCGACCGGCGACCATGAACTTGTAGGATCGTGTCTGGGCGGCCGCTGCGACGAGAATTGAACCGGCTGAGTAGATGAAGTTGCCATACAACATGGCGCCTGTTTAGAGTTAGCATGTCCGTCTACAATCGCGCCAAGGGAATATCCTACCAGCACCACCGATCCTATCCGTCACGATCCCACTGAGAAGCATCAGGGCCGTAACCATGAAGTCTTCGCTGGCCTCAAGCAGGGAGAACTGGGTGTTGCTAATACCCAGTTCCTTTTTGATGGTGCTCTTCATGGCTCCTGAGATGCCGGAACTCCATTGAGACCCGAAACCAATCGCCGTAACCAAGGCTATGGACGCAAACTTCCAAGTCCAGGGCACCTGAGTCTTTCTGGTGTCTTCGTCATCGCTTTGGTCAGCGGTCAAAGTGTTGATCGCAACGCCCGACTTTTCGTTTGCGTCGTCGGACGGGAGGGAGGCTGGGCGTGCTGTCTCAGCATCGCGGTCCAGGGGAGCGGTGGTGGCCATGTTGGCTGAACGAGAGGGTTGGGCTCCGACCGCACACTGCGACGTGAATGAATGACGTTGGGAGTAGCACCCGCGACGCAAGATTGAAGTCTGTGAAGAACGGGATTTGAGGCGGGAGAGCTGATGCGACAGGACACTATTTAACATGCAACCTTCAGCTTTCAGCTTGGCTCAGCTTCGTCGTTGTGCCCCTCCAGATCGTTCATATCAGATCCTTTCATCTGATAAGATAATTAAACCGAAGGTCCGAACATCCCTGGCTACACGTGGTTGACCAAAATTTACTCAGTGGACTGACCAAGGCAGATAGAAGCTGGATCCCGGGTATGTCACCAGGCTAGGCCGTCGGTCTAGAAGCACGTTACACCGCGCCATCCCGGATGAAGTGGGTGGTCGGAAGAATGCTGCCTCATCGGGTAATGACTCAGGTGACATGATTCGCAAGAGCGGCAGACGTGGGAGAGTGCAACTTCAAATGTTGCCGACTTCATCTTCAAGCAGCCAACTGTCTCAGAACCGGTGAAAATTCCCGAGGAAAAGACGAGAAGACGTCTAAGCCCTTACAACTTCCGGGCTTCCACGTGCCCACCAGATCACATGTATTCTATCTGCCGTCAAACATTCGTCTCTTCGTGAAGTCTTCACGATTAACAATTCGGTGGCGAGAAATTTCGATCAAGGGGTACGAATTCGGTCTGTCATGAAGTAGTATTCAAGGCAAAGCGTTGAAGAACCGCCGAGTCTCTCACTGTGAGAGGATTCCTGATCGACGGTCCCCAGTCATTAAGTGGGTATTCCGTTGGTGGGAGTCCGGCGATACGAGGCCAACTGTCTCGGTCGTTAGTGGTTCGCCGAAACGTCGGACATCTGTAGGCGCTAGATGCGCGCGTGCAGAGTTCTCGACAGACGATCGAATTGCGCGTCTTGGCGGGAGGTTGAACTTTCAGGGTCCTTGACTAATAAATGTTATTTTGCATGGTTCTTCACATTTACCCTGAAGAAACGCCGGCGGGGCTGGCTGGCCATGTCGATATCGGAAGTGGACTGAGGTGTTGTTTATTATGATGGTCCCGTCTCCCGCGATTATCTCTGGCGCACGAGACCCTTTCAAAACAAGTCGCGTTTGGATCTCAACTTGACAATCTCAAAAGAATGTCCAAATCGCTGGAAAGATCGCGCTCCAGGACCCGAGGATATGGCTCCTGTTCCCCCCATCCCAGGGCCCGGTCCCCTTCTCCGGAAAAGCCAGTGTCATGGGCCGCCTTACCTCACAAAGGGCAGCTTGCCATGATCGTCTTTGCACGATTGGCGGAACCTTTGGCCGAGAGATCCTTGGCTTCTTTCTTATTTTTTCAGCTGCAATGGTTTGACCACACCCTCTCGGAAGCAACCATAGCAACTCAGGCCGGCGTTCTCACCTCCGCTTTCGCCGCTGCCCAGTGCGCGACCGGGATGTGGTGGGGCTACATCGCCGATAGCCCCCGATGCGGCCGGAAGAACGTCCTCATCATGGGCTTACTTGGTACATGCATGTCGTCTTTGGGTTTGGCTTTTTCTAGATCTTTTCTGGCCGCGCTCTTCTTCCGAGTCCTCGCCGGTGCCTTGAACGGCAACGTTGGCGTCCTACGGACGATGATATCGGAAGTAGTAGATGATAAAAGGTGCGTAGAACGAAAGCTACGATTATTGAGATTTGAACCAACTAATAAATCTTACTTAGGTTACGGTCAAGAGCGTTCCTTCTGTTGCCAATGTGTTTCAATGTGGGAGTCATTGTGGGCCCTCTTCTCGGCGGCTTCCTCGCAGACCCCGTCACTTCACATCCGGATCTTTTCGGCCCCGGCTCCCGGATCGGCGGCCCTGATGGCGTCCAATGGATGATGGAGTATCCATATGCTCTTCCCTATCTCATGTCGGCATCGTTCCTGTTCCTCGCTGCGATGGGAGTGATTCTCGGCTTGGACGAAACACACGTGGCCCTTCGCGACAGCAGAGATCGTGGCCGGGAGATTGGTCGCTACATTTCCAGCTGTCTAAAGACCAAAGAGGGAGTGGAATACACCCGTCTTGATCAAGATCTTTTGTCGGATCGTCCCGTTGGCCGAGTGGCTGGGCGCACGCACACCGAAGCTTCTAGCGAAGCTCCTCGGTCGATCTTCACTCATCAAGTCCTCCTTACTTTGTCACAAAATTTCCTCTGCACACTCCACACGTCGGCATATAACGCCATGCTTTTCATCATCTTGCCGCTCGCAAGATCGAAGAACGTCGACAAGCATCTACCATTTCGATTCACTGGTGGTCTTGGTCTCACATCACAACAAGTGGGTTTCGCGAATACCATCATTGGAATCGTTGGCCTTCCTCTTCAGATCCTGCTTTTCCCGCCAGTGAATGGAAAGCTCGGAGCTACATCCTCCTACCGACTCTTCCTTCCGTTCAGTCTGCTGGCATACACCGCTATCCCATTTCTGTCTCTTTTGCCTGGCAAGGGTGACATCTTTTGGGTGTGTTTGGCAGCCGTGCTAAGCTCGCAGGTGCTGTCCCGGACGTTTGTTGGACCGGCCACTATATTGCTGGTGAATGAGGCTGCTCCACCGGCTGCTTTGGGGACGGTGCATGGAATCGCTGCAAGCACATCAGCAGGCGCTCGTATGCTTGGGCCGGTGATCGGCGGCTTGGTCCTCAGTTGGGGCCTGCAAACCAACGCCATTGGTATTCCGTTCTGGGGCCTCGGTGCCTTGGTTATGCTCAATTGGCTGCTAGTATGGGCTGTGAGGGTTAATCCCGGACGTTAAAGCAGAGAATTGGTTGGTTGGGTGAGAGCAAAGTCAGGCGGTGGTCACTTCTTGCTCATTACCTGCTGTCGTTGATTACAATGGCCAAGACTATGGCACCAAACGCAATAGAATTTGAGAGAACAGAGTCTAGATCGTACACCTCGGATTCTTGGTTTCGTCTTTCATTACTTAGTTGGGAATGTCTATCTTCAATGTCTTCCATCAAGTGGTTACATGACTGGGGCGAGGAGTACGGCCTTTAAGCGGCCGTTGCGGGGCCTTGGGGACGTTTCCCGGATCTCAGAATCATGGGGATATCGTCATGTGGATAGTGGGGTTGCACAGATGATACTGCCAACGAAACAAACAGGCAGTGGAAAGCAGTCGGCGTTGCCAGCAACACATGTCATTGATAGAGGAGTTTGAGGGTGTCTGGTAGCTAGGCCTGTCATGACGGCCCGAGGTGGGATGACACCCTCAGCATCTTTTTAGTTTCGTGACGATAAGTTGCAGCCACTCATGTTCAAGATGTCTCATTATAATTCCTCGAAACAGCTAGTGCGGGTATATTCTAGACTTTCCGGGACATCCATCTTACCAGCCGGGGTTTGCCCCGCGTGAACCCAACCCCGCTCATAACGTAAACACACTATCTCCACGTGAGACTCTGGCGGAAGCTCAATGGTGTTCACGTCGAGTTGTGCCAGTACTTCTGGTACGATCAGGAGATATTTGATCAGATATAAAGTCAACAAACAAGCACGTTCTCAAAACCATCAACATTCTTTTTCAACCAAACTCGAATCAGCACTTCCCACTCTGAGAGACACTGGGTAGTCATTCTTTAAACAAGCTTCTTGAACAACCTCAAGTTATCCTCTGCAAAATTGTATCCAAAGGAGAGTTTCTAATCACAATGGCCGCTGAAGTCTTGATGCCTGCAGCTCCACCGGCCGTTCTGGGACCGAAACTCAAGGAGCCAACGCGCCCCACGAATCGGTTGCCCGACTTTCTAATCGACGAAGTGAGAGATGTTGAGAAAGTCGCTTTCGATCCAAAGAAACACCTGAACATTGTCGAACCAGAGCGCATCTTCACCATGCAGGAAATCGGGCTCGGCGGAAAGGGTATATCCCCGGTTGCAGCTTCTTCCCCATTCTCCATCTTTACACCGGAGGCCGTGGCGCAGATGAGAGCAGAGATCCTCAGCGAGCCCGTCCTTCAAAGCTGTCAGTTCACCTCTGACTTTGCGAAGAACATGATCCGAGGATATGGACCCAGGTAAGCAGGGGGAAATGATGTTTGGTCAGTATGCTCCGGTACTGACTCGTCCTTCCAGACTTTGTCCCTTCATATTCGATGCCTGGAACAGCCCCGAAGTTCTCAACGCGGTCTCGAGGGTTGCCGGTGTGGACCTTGTCCCAGCCATAGAGTATGAGGTCGGCCATGTCAACATCTCCATCAACGATGTCACGACTGAACTCACTGCGATCGAGAATAGCGACGACTCGTCCGCTTTTGCCTGGCATTTGGATAGCTATGCTTTTGTCTGCGTGACAATGCTTTCCGATTGCACCGGTATGATCGGAGGCGAGACGGCTATGCGGACAGGCACGGGGGAGGTGATGAAAGTCCGCGGACCAGCGATGGTAAGTTATTGTCCCTCACAAAGTATACATGCAGGACTTTGACAAGTTGGTATCTTCAGGGCACTGGGGTCGTCATGCAGGGCCGCTACATTGAGCACCAAGCCCTCAAGGCCAAGGGTGGCCGGGAGCGTATCAGCATGGTCACTGCCTTTCGGCCCAAGAGTCCCCTGGTCAGAGACGAGACTGTCTTGACAGGCTCTCGCCCTATCAGCACTCGATCTGATCTCTACTATCAGTGGAGTCACTATCGTTTGGATGTGCTTGAAGAACGCTTCCGTGATGGGGCGAAAAAGCTCCGAGAGCGGGAGCGTGCTGGCCGTGAATTCGACGTTGATGCAGCCAAAGATTTTCTGACTCTCCAGAAGCAGTTCCTGGAGGCTACTATTGCGGAGTTGGAGTAATGGGAGACTACGGTGGACTTATCTCAGAACCTAGGTCGCGTGTGGCTTAGAAGACTAGCAACATGTCCGAACCAAATGAGCTATGGGTCTACTAGGTAAGTATTATATGTAGGATCAGGTAAATTGTACGCAATCCAATCACAGTCAACCAATCAATGGTACCTCGCGTTTACAGTAAGAATTTAATGCCTGACGTGGCCTGCCATAGTTAGTTGAGGGCGAATTGCTTTGGACGGAGGATGTAGTGTGACGCACTTAATGTCGTGTGCTAGAACGTTCTGTTGATGCGGAAGGAGACGGCCGAACCTCGGATTCTTGGGTCCTGCGTCAATGAGATATTCATGATATATCATGACTGGGTGATAGAAAACATTGACCCCGCAGGTATTGATGTAAACCGCATCCAACCAGTTCATCTAGTTGGCCATATCTTTAAACTGTGTTTGGGTTTTGGGCTCTCATTTGGATTGCCTTTTCGGGCATAGTACGAGATAACGCAGAGCATGCCGATCTCCGGAGAAAGGGCCGCGTCAAATGCACTAACACTGCCGCAAACCCTGGTGCATAAGACGCAGGCCAGCTGCCAACAGTGCGGGGAAGCGAGATAAGCTCCCCTCCCGGTCAGGTGGGTGGATGTGTTGTTGGGGCTCGACGGGTCTAAGCAACCCCGCTTCCTCGCCTGTCATCAGACATCACCTTTGCAAGGTCATAGGCTCCTCAGCATTGGATAGTAGCCTGAGATGAAGACGACGTGGATGTTCTGATAGATCTCATGGCTCGAAGAAAGAGGAAATACGTGCCCAAAGTCAAGGGTGAGTTTCGGAAGGGATCTTTCAGGTGGTGACTATTCAAATTGGATTACTTGGCTGACAAACGACAGGGTGTTACGAATGTTCCCAACGCCGCATTGACTGCGATGGGACAAAACCCAGTTGCTTCAAATGTACAACACGAGGAATCCAGTGCAGTGGTTTCGGTTTGCAATACAAGTTTCTTGATGGCTTCTCTCGCACGGCTAGGTCTCAATCTCTTGGAAACCGGAGTGCGCTGCTGAAAGACGCACTCGCTCAATCATCAACCAGTACATCGTCGAGATTCCGATATCACAACTGTCATGCTACTACTTTGGAACAAGAAAAGCCCCATGATTCTTGGGAAGCCATCTATTGGGAGAGTTCTACACTGGACCTCTATGACACTGCCCAGCAAGACGCATTGATAGATGCTTGCTTACAGACAAGTCCACGGATGAACGATGAAGGCTCCGATCCCGAGGTCCCAAACAATAGCGCAGTCGAAGAAAAGGATGTTGCCGAAAATGCATCATCCTCAACAACAACTGAAGTTGAGGCGGTCGTCAGGCCCCGCAAACCGGCTATGCTGGCAAGCTTAAGCATACTCGAGCCATGGAAAGAGTTCTTGATCGCGCACTGTAAGGCTCTATGGATAGAACGACCCCATGGAGATACTAACGCAATGAAAAGTTTCCGAATCCATCGCGCCTGAAATGGTTGTCATTGATGACTGTTTCAACGGTTGGCGGCATCTGGTTCTTCCTCTTGCATGGACCAACGAAATGATAATGGACTCTGTCCTAGCTGTGTCAGCTTTTCATATTGCTGGAAAAGCTGCTATTCAGTCTGAATTTGACCCGTACCGGCTTTATACGCGGGCAATTCATCAGCTGTTGAATCGAAAAGATCTGGTGGACTGGGACAAGGAAACGAGACAGTTTGTCATTCTCGCAATCATGGTTCTTCTTGTGTCTGTAATGGTCAACGGGTTATCGGATTTCCCCATCGTTTTTCAAATGTTAGAATCAGCCATCGATGCAGTCGGTGGAGAGAATGTGCTAAAGGACGGGGCGGAAATGGGCGGGTTTCTCTTGCGGCAGATTCATAAGTAAGCCTCCCCGATGACCTCCTCCACTAGCATGTCACTGACACACATCTACAGGATGAGGGTATATGCTGCACCGCTACTCAGCCAAGAGGCTGGAGTTGACGCCATCATGTACCATGGGAAGGAAAGCTTTGATTGTTTGTACTACTACCACAGCTTATACCCGCATTACTGTTCTACGTTCGATCACCTGGCGGACCTTCGCCAGCAGGCGTTCAATATCTACCTGAATCGGGTCTTGGGAGAGAGTATCCTGAAATCCTCGTCAGCAGAACTAATTAACTCCTACCAGAAGAGCCTAGAATCTTTGCCCGAGGGGTCTGTTGGCGAGCACTGTCTTGTCTGGCCGACCTTCATCGCCGCTCTGGAATGCCGCAATCGCGAGCAACAGTTATTCTTTGAACATTTCTTGCTACGGCAATATCACCGTAATCAATTCTTGAATATTTTGAAGGCCTTAGAGCTATTGAGAAGTATCTGGGACCAAACTGGGCGCGGGAGCGAGACGAACTGGCCAGCATTGATTCCAAGTATGCGAGTTTTCATCATGTAAGAACCTAGGGGGCCGAAACTGGATAGTTCAACTGGCAGCAAGTGGATATTTAAAAATGTAAATTCTAAGTTGCTTTGGTCTCTTACGGAAACCCACGAACTTTCAATTCTCCACAAGGTATTCATTCAAATTGTACTTGTTACAGATTAGCCCGCGTAGTACGCTGAACGGCATCAACGACCTCCTTCGCACCTTGCTCTCCAGAACACAGTGCCCCTTCCATGTACCCCTTCCATTCCGTAGAGTATTCCGTGCCGACGAAATGAAGGTTGCCGACGGGCTTGCCGTAGACATCAGCGTACTCCGTGTAGTGTCCAATCTCCTGAATCGGGGCCAGCGCCCCCTTGCTGTATTTCTCATGCTTCCAGATCTGGTCAAAGATTTCAATCGGACGGAAGACTTCCGAATCTTGTCCAACGTTGAAAGCCTTTGCGACTTGTTTGAGCACTACGCTGCGACGCTCGTGGGGGTGCAGCTTAGACCACTCTTCGCCAAACTTGCCGTTGACGAAGCAAGTCAGAGAGTAGAATCCTGTCTCATCGACACTGGTGTCGCGAGCCAAAGTGATTGGGCCAGTGTAACTCATGAAGAAGCCATTGTATCCAATGTCCCTCCACCATGGCTTGTCGTAGCACAGAATGGCCTTGTTGTAGTGACCAAGCCTTGAAGAATCGTTGACTTCCCGCAGTCTTGAAGGCAATGGTGGAGAGATATTCAGGTCACGCATCATGGTGCTTGGGATGGAGATAATGGTCTTTCTTCCCACGAAACGTTGGCCGTTGGTAGTGATGACCGTGACACGAGCCGAGGTATTTTCGATCGACGCGACGGGTGCGGAAAGATGGATGTTGCTGCGACCTATCAGGTCGGCAATGCCATTTGCGATTTGTTGCGTGCCTATCGACCATGGTCAGTCCGAATTCATGCCCCACGAGAAATGGCCATGTACCTTTATGCAAGCGCTGATAGTTTCCACCAGTCTTGTCATCAGCACGAATCGAGAAGAGGCCTCTGTTCCGACGACAGTAGTCGATGAACCACGCAGCAGACTCTTCCGTAGACTCGACACCATGCATTACCTTCGCCCAAAGATTGATCATGGCGATAGTCTTGGGAAGCGCACCCAGATTTCGCACGTATTGATCCAAAGACACGCCGTCATCTTCTGTTTTGGGAGTCTCTCCCTTCAGCGACTCGGCTTGAATGTGGTCTCGGATGAATTCCAGATTCTTCTTTTCTTCGGGAGTGAACTGCAACCGCTCAATCAGCCGTGCCTCAAACAATAACATGATGGTATGCTGGTCGTCCACTCACCTCGGGTGTGATGCCAAATGGAAACTCGATCCTCTCGTTCTCGGACACTTGCATGACTGCTTTCCCGACTAGTCGCTGTGCAACCATGGGAAGATCGAACTTTCGGATGTACTTGGTAATCCGCGGTTGGGTGTTTTCATTGACCCAGGCAGCTCCAAGATCCGCATATCCTCGGCCAGATGCCAAGGGCACGCTCCATGTCTTGCCGCCAACGCGATTTCTTGCCTCGACAACGACGACAGATAATCCTGCCTGCTGCGCAGAGTAGGCAGCCTGAAGGCCGCTCAGGCCGGCACCAACAACGACGACGTCGAACATGCTGATCTCTGTTAATGAACTGGTCTAAGGAAGCTGTGAAAATTGCGCTCTTGGAGTTGTGAGACAAGATAGTCAGCTGTGGTAGAAGTGACCGAGACAATGTAGAAATATGATCAAGACGAATCGAAAGCACCCTGGGCCTCCTCTTTTTATTTGGATTTTGCAAAGTGCCAATTTCTGAAGCATAGCCATACCAGTTTTCATCGGCTCATTTGACTCATATTCTACCGAGGGAGGTGGGCTCGTCGCAGCACTACATGGAACCATGATCAGCCGAAACCGAATCTAAGCTACAGAAGCTCATAGCTCTTTAGGAAGAAGCCCACAATAGCTCACTGCCTATTCAAGAAGTGAAAATGAGAGTCCAGATCGTGACAGCCAATCCGAAGATGTTACTTAGGACTTGACTCCTAGAGTGTCATAAGTAGGCCATGCAGCGATGTGGGGTTGTGCAGCGACCAGGAGCCTTTCCCAATGCGGTAATGAAAATGAGAGAACGATGCGGAGTTGAGATCAGCAGGGATGCGTCCCCTCAACTTCACTGCGAGTCCCCCCTTCCCCGCATACCTCGACCCATTCAGGTGCCGAAGATCGGGGGTTGGGTGAAGACCCTGATGTATTTAGAGGTCCGTCATGGGTCGGACTTTAAGGAACAGTATCTAAGAATTTGAGGGACATGGCTTCGGCGCAATGCATCTGCACCCGCCGCTTAGATTGCAGTCTCGTGGAGTGACCGTCCAGAGTGCGACTCACGTCCTGCCAGTCCCGCCGACAGGGCAGGTGATGCGCCTCTGGCCTATGGCTCAATGTGCACCAACGACGACACTGTGATTGTCAAAAGCGCAGTATCAGCTCCTTCTACCTAGGCGTGAAAGAAAACGTGGAACATTTTCCTGCCGATTCTGGCGCTTGTTCATCGAGATAACTGTTTCCACATCTGTCCCATCCCTCCGGATTTCGCAGAACTCGACTTTTTCAATTGATGCTTACCATATTAGTATTGCTTCCTTGCTGTCCACTCAAGACGAGTCAATTGCGAACGCGAGGCCGAAAATTAAGACTTGTGTGGCCTCGAACGCTGACCTTAATGGGAGATGTCAATCAAGGTTTCTGAGTGGGTTCGATTGATTGCATGAGCGGTCCGAACCCTCAGAGTCTCGATCCGAAATGTCACAACGAGAGACCGACAAGGGTCCTACTGGATAGTGGCACTTCTCTCAGCGATATGATGGGCCGTTCATAAGTTTGAAGGTCGCTGCGTCATTGGCTACCGTTGTCAAAGGCCCTTTGTAGGCGACTTCTTCCCTCCTGCTGATAATTGGGCAGTTGTTGATTGTGCTCAGAGGCCAACGTAAGTCTTTACTCTACAGGCTGTTGCTTCTGTACAACCTGAAGGTATGGAAGTTCGTATTATAATAATGAAATGGCCTAAACGACTGACTGATACCTGACTTTAGATCCTCCCAGCCGACGATCGACCACCCAAATACACAATGGGTACATACGACGAAGACCAGGATTCGAAACCTTCCGAAATGTACAACGCACTAAACGGGCACTCCAATGCCGACAGGCAAAGGGGCCCACGACATTGGAACCCAATTTCTTTTCTGAGAAACTCCAATTACACACCAGTGGAAGACGCAGATGGGCAAACAGAAGATGCATCTGCACTCACCTTGGAGCTCCGAAGAAAAGAAATCACAATACGAAGATGGCAATGCTTTTCCGGATTCTTGATGGTAGTGTTATTGGTCACCTGGTTTTTGTTCCCATCGAAACCGCATCCACGGTATCCCCAACCAGACGAAGGCACAGACAATGTTCTGAAATGGATGAAACAAGCGGAAGTGGCCGATGGACACTACTGGTGCGGCCCAACAACAGTTGAAGCCAAGAGCAGAGGATGCACGTTCAACAAACTTCACAACAGATGGATGTCGCCACACTGCGCAGCTGATTTCGAACCGGCCAAGGAGGCTGTCTTCAAGGCCCTGGACGGTGATGTGCCAGAGTTCGTCTTCTACAGAGACGAGGACGGTAAGCCTGGGGCAAAGATATCCGAGGAAGAGCTGAATGGGCTGGATATCTTGACGCCAGCGTGGACGACTGTGGGACATCATATGACGCATTGCATGTACTTGCTTCTTCAGGCAGCCGCATCTTTGAATCTTGGGACCAAGGCAGACATGGTAGTGCATGCATGGGAGCATGCTGGGCATTGTGCTAGCGTCATCATGAACATTACAAAGACGGCACCAGGGTGGACCGATATCGCGAGTTTCGGGCATACTCAGTCTGGCGTGTGTTGGTAGCCGAACTTCCCTGGGCTGGTACTCGCTGGCATAGCATTTGTTGAGAAGCGCAGAACTGTTGGGTGAGCATAGAATGAAGACACACTGCGAATATTATCATTCTAGATATTGTATTACACACTAGGTATATTTCCCTATTCTCGTTGCGAAGTCCTATTTCTTCGTGGCACATAGCGCACAATAAGGTAGCTCAAGCCTCGTCACTATCACTCTCGTGAGTGCTGACCTTTACTCTCGACTCTATCCACTTCTGTAACAATGGAAGGCCAACACCCGTCCAAACTGTCAATGCGACAACGAAGGCAAGAGCACTGCCCCATCCATGTGTCTTCACGAAAGCTGGAGCCTGTCCGCTGGGCATCTGCAGCTGCTGGAATGGAATGACGACGGCCTGTCCAACAGATACCATGAAACCCAAGACAAAAGCACGCTTCTGCTGGTCGCCACCGCATGCCTCATTGGCCCAACCCGCCAGCAGAGGCGTGTAGCAGCCGTAACATCCGGCGAGGATAAAGACAGCCATACGAAGCATATGAGGGACGGTCCAGGCGGTGAGCACGGCGTAGACGAAGGTCAGGAGGCAGCCGACGGCGAAGCAGATGGGGCCACGGCTGCGCATTTTGTCGGCAATGTAACCCGTCGAGACCATGAAGACGAAGTTGATTGCGCCGACGCAGGTTGGGATGTTGTTGATCTCAGGCACCGTGTACATCTTGGTAGATTTGAGGTAGAGGGTGAAGTACTGGATGATGTAAGAGCCGCAGGTAAGGGTCCAGAAGCAGTAGGCGGCGGTGAAGGCGTAGACCTGCCATGAGCCGAAGACGCGGGTGATGACGGACCAGTTCATCTTACCGACGGGCTTGCGGCCCTCTTCTTCGATGCGCTGACGGGCACGCTCCTTCTCCCAGTCGCTGAGATAGAAGGCTTGGGTGGTGTGTGGTGTGTCAGGGAAGCAAATCTGACAGAAAGGTCAGCACATGCATACTAAAGCGCGGAAGGTATTGTCAACTTACAACGCCGTAGATAACGACTGGAATGGCGAGAATGAAGTCAAAGATGAAGAGCCATCTCCACGCCGACAGACCTCCCTTACCGCCCATTCCGGTGTAAAGGGCGGATTGCAGGTATCCAGAGAACATCTGACCCAAGACGCCGCTCATGACAAACAGACCAGAGCGGCGAGCAAGCTCGCTCTTGCGGTACCAAGAGCCGAGGGTGAACATCACACCCGGCCAGGCGCTGGACTCGAACAGGCCGATAAAGAAGCGGAGGACGTAGAATTGGTGTGCGCTATTGCACTTGAAGAGAAACAGTACGAAGAGCGACCACACAAAGAGGCAGCCTGGCAACCAGTAGCGAGGGCGGACAACGGTGATGATCAGGTTCGCGAAAGATCCACCGATGATGGTGCCGATGTTGAAGTATGTGTTCATCCAAGAAAGCTCGTTGCCGGGGCCGAAGCCGAGCTCATCGCTCATGCCGGACACATAAGCATTTGAAATGTTGTTTTGGTCGAGCTGCCGATGTGAGATTAGCGGTGAGCCTGAAAACCTCAGCGGAGGCATCGTACCTGTTTGATAAAATACGTTAAGCAACCAAAGCTCAACAGGAACCAGTCAAGCTTGAAGATGAGCTTCTTTTCTTCAGGAGATGTGCCCGGTTCATGCCAGTGGAACCACCCGGCCTGCTCAGGCTCTTGTGGGGGCTCCGGCTTGGTATCGGCAGCGGCGGCGGCGGACGTCGTCGAAATGCCGTCCTTGTCGTGGGCCCGGTCGACCGGGTCGACCGCCTTGATCGCGTTCGACGCGTTGTTGTCGAGGTGCACCATGTTTGACTCGGCTGCGTGACGAGCAAATGACTCGGTGTTCGGACACAAGGAAAAGCACCGCTTCGCACAACGCACGCGTTGGAGCCAGGAATGCTGCTCGGTGAGGCCCTTAACAGGAGGTGAAGGTTTGGGGGTGACTGGGCAGCAGATCTTTATGACAGCCACCGCTCTCCTGAACCGTTCTCAAGGCGGCCGATAGCCCGACAATGATTGGATAACGATTTTTTCTGGGTCGAGCACGACATCGGCAGTCCGCTCAGTGACATTTTGCAAAAGACCGGGTGCTTGGAACGCCAAAACAACAATTTTACCCCGGTGCCGCGCGGTGGATTCGTCCCTTTGATGGTGGTATCGGGGAGGGGCCTGCCTCTTTACCCGTTTAGGTAGTTTGTGTCGGACGCTGTCCGGTTTCTCGCCCGGTCGTCGGACCCTTACTCGCACGCGCAGCAGTCCCCGGCTTATCCCCCATTCGCCTTCTGAAAGCCCGAACCCCGCTGCTTCAGCTTTCAGTGCGATAGGTAAGTTGGTTCAGATGTCGCTGCTAAGGCGTGATTCAATGCCCAGGCTATCTGGCATGATATTGACTGGTTCCCAGATTTGCACACCGGTTGATTATAAACTCAGTTGCAAACAGAGCACCGAGCTGAACTCACCGACTGTTGACTCAACCGGCCCCTGTCGAACTGTGTCTCATCATGGTTGACTTCGTAGATATCAACGGTGCCCGACTGGCATACCGTGTTGCCGGTCCGGAGGACGCACCTCTCATGATCACTCTTCACGGAGGTCGAGGGATGGGTGAGTATGAGGCCTCTCTACTGTCGGTGACTTTCCGCGGCTTAACAGCTGTTCAGGTGATCATAGGTCGGACTTCAAAATCTACAGCCAGCTAAGTGATAAGATCCGAGTCTTGTCATTCGATTACCGTGGACATGGTCAGAGCTCTTTGACCAAGCCGTACACATTTGAGCAGATAGTAGATGACATCGAGGGGGTAAGGCAGCACTTTGCCGGTAACAAGCAAGTCATCGTCTGTGGTGGAAGCTTTGGCGGCTTCCTGGCTCAGCACTATGCGATCAAATATGCCTCTAAAGTTTCGCATTTGATTCTCAGAGGCACCGCTGCATCTCATCACCGTGAGCTCTTGTGCTATATGTTATGACATTATGACTGACCATCGTCCAGACGAGGCCGGGGCGATCAAGACTCTGGAAGAGAGGATACATAAAGTTCCCAGCTTCTCTGTTGACATGCTGAGAAACAAGGTCTTTGGAGCTTACGAGAGTGATCGTGAGTTCCAGCTGATCTATTTCGCCATGATGCCACTCTACAGGGAGGCCTTCGACCCGGATGCGGCGCTGAAGAGCAATCTGGATGGCGTTTATGTGGCTGAATCGCACAGTAAGTCAATGATGCCAGCGGAAAATCGTTTTAGTAAACTGACCATGTTTTAGATGATCTATACTCGGAGAAGGAGAAGTACTTCGACTACACAGACCGCTTGTCACAGATTACCGCCAAGACGTTGGTGGTTGTCGGTGACAAGGACTGGATCTGCCCTCCAGGTAAGCGTGACTGAAAACTTCGTTAACATCAAGAGTAAGTCATAAGCTGACATCAAGTACAGAAAACTCGAAGTTGATTGCCGAGAAGATCCCTGGGGCTGAGTTGTTTATGGTTGAGAACGCGAATCATGGAGTGCATGCAGAGAAGCCGGAAGTGGTGCTCCCCAAGATCCGAAGACACTTGAACATTTGAATCCAGGAACGTCAATCGTTTTGATGGTCCTACTTCGTCACAGCTCAGGAATGACTGTTTTGTTCAATTTAAGACGCGTGGTATCTGAAAGCAGCGGCGCAACGCTGAAGGACGACGGTAGCTACAAGCATTCAAAGAAATCCCAATTCCAACGATCCCCATCCATAGTCCATAGCAGAGTCCTCATTTCCCGCGACGGCCGAGTGTCGTGTTCCTGTCGGCGAGAAAGCAGCTTGCCCCCTGAAGCCCGTCGTTGTAGGTGGCTGGCCGGCGCAATCATCGGGCCATTCATGGAAAGCGTAACAAGTAGACCTCCCAAGTACTTCTTGCATCAGAGTGACTAGACTTGTGATCATTGGACGGACCATCGCCTGGTATGACTCCCTCGACGAGGCCATCTGTCCGTTATTGCCATACATGTTGTTACTGCTACCGGGGAAGTGAAGAGTGGTGTATCCGTTGTTGGGTACGCCTGAGATCAGACTCATGAACTGGCGGAAGACGTGTGCCGCTTGTCGAGCGTGGGTCCAGCCCTCAGGGAAGGCTTCGAGGATGCTGACAATGACGGCGACCTCGTCCCTGGCCGAGAACGACGTGCACTCTGCGGCACAGGCGATGAAGCTGTGGATAAGGACCAACCCGACAGGGAACAAGCGGCATAGAGTGACGCGGTTTAGCGGCAGCTGACGTTGCTGGAGAAGGACCGAGGTAGATTGAAGATGCTTCTGTGCGAAGCGCAAGAGCTCGACCGCGGACACGATAGAGCCGCAAGAGTTAAAGTGACAGGGATAGTGAAGCAGCAGCAAAAGATGGTAGTACCGTGCACTCAACCAGGTAACCGAGTTATGGATCGGCACGTTATCTGGTTCCAACGGCGACACAAGGCAGCCGTTGCTGTACCAGTTCTCTATCTCCGATCTGATGTCCTGGACAATGGCACGGCGGTCAGCCTGGGAGAGAGCAGCGACGTCGGACTGCTTTCGTGTGTGAATCTGGCGAAGGATTCGATCTTCTAGTTGCCTCAGCTGGATGACGTGACGGTTTGTCTGGAGGATAGATGCAAAATGTTGCCGATCTGGAGAGGCGAATTCCTCAATCGTGAGCCCGGGCAACGGAACATCCATGTTCTCGTCAATAAGGGCCACTGGCAAGCCCAACGAAATAGCCATCATCCGATCTAGGACGTAGATGCTCCAGAAAAGACGATGCCGCAGCTCGATATCCATCGCAGAGAGCGTCTTGTCCTCGGAAGATCTGCGGCTTAGGCCTAGTAGCATCGCCTGTCGGGAGACTATGCCAGCTATTGACCATGTTGAAATGCCCTTAGGGTCGAAGAGAGAATACAGCGCGACCAAGATCAGAATCTGAATTGATTCGAGGTCTTCACGAGCTAAACATTCTTGGATAATGTCGGCGTAAGCCACGTCGAACTTGGACGTCGTGTCGTTCGGTATCTGGCCTGCTCTCTGCAAAGTAGTACAACCGATGGCCATGATGAGGTACAACAAGGTCGTATCTGAGTCTCGCCGCCGTTTCGAAGACTCGCCCAAGTTTTCCAAGTCCCTGAGAACTTTAGACCTGTTCACGAACGGATATGCTCGGTTCACGTTTCGGAAGTAGGCGTCCACGAATCGACGAGCAATGGCATCCCGCGGCAGACTCGATGACGAGAAGCCTCCATCCCGAATAGACTCAATGCCAAGTATTCGTCCTGGCTCTGGTGCCGGCTGAAGAAGGGCACGCATATGATCGTTCCCTCTCGACGAAGGTGATTCCGAGTCAACATTCACGGCCAAGCTTCGCTGATCAAAGACAACCGACCCGGTGTTGCCGTGTATCGTGAACCCATCCCCTCGGTTGCTCCCCACACTCGCGGATCCAGGCGTGGCTCCATTTGCCGGCGTTGATGGGTTTATATCCAATTGCTGGCTTTGGTGCTGGGAAAGGGCACCAGGCGAAGACCCTAAGAGCGAAACAAGATCCGTTCCGGTATCCAGATGCTCAACCCCGCCTCCGGGAACCGGGTGGCTTTCGTTGATGTATCGTGTTAACCATTCAATCCTCGCCCTCAGGTGATGAGTCTGGGCTGCTGTCGACGCAGCTGGTGTGGAGAAAGAACACTTGTGTCCAGCATTGGCACACAACGTGCAGATAGGAAATGTGCGTGAGCATTTCTTCTTGAAAGCACGGCACCGGTCGCAAGCGGGAATATCGCGGGGCGCCTTGGGCGAGGACGCCGCCACTCCCGTGTTCGCGGAGGCGGTGGCGTTGGCGACATTGGGAACAGGGCCGCCCGAAGGAAGTCCAGGGGCAGCAGCAATAGGACTTGGCAGTATCGACGGCGTAGGGGGCGGTAGAGACGTTGTCCCTACGGCTGCCGAGACGACTTCTGAAGATGAGACATCGGGAGTGATATCCGGGGCTCCTCCAGCTGGCGCTGGTGATGTCTGCGGTGGCGGCAGAGATGCGCGAGGCAGCACGGGCGGAGAAGCCGAGCGGCGGAGAGTGGATGGAGACGATGGGGATGTTCGTCGGACGCGGAAGCGGTGGATGTTGGATTTGATCTGTTCGGGAGACATTGCGACGGGTTTACCAGTGAAGACGGCGAGACGCCGACGCAACGCCCGTCTCGAGTCGGAAGGGGGACGATCGGTCGGTCGGTCACTGTGCGCGGGCGCGTCGCAGGCGCATAGATGATAGGGGGGATCGAATGGCTTGAAAACCAGGAGTCGTGGGGGCGATCTGAGTCGGAGTCGGGGCTCTCTCCGCTATTATGCTGAGCTTGCTCTTCAGGCCATGGATGGACGCCAGGCCTTTCCGACGTGGTGGTAATGCTGCAACAATCCGTTTCTATCTCTATCATGTATGTCGACGTAGAGAACGCAGCATCTTTGCAGAGTGCGAATCTTCCCTCTCCCCCCTTTCAGCGTTGCACTCCAGCCAGCCTGTCCAGTCCGCGCAGATCCGATAGCTTTTTTTTTTCAAGCCTTGCGCCGGCAGCTAGCACGACCCAGGCATTTGGGCAGTCAGTCTGATAGCAATCAACAGAAGCACGACTCGAACGGGCGCAGAGCACGCAATCTCTATCGGCTGAGGGGGTCGACGAATGAGAATTCTTTCTTCAGGGACAATTGTCCAGTAGATGGCCCATGTTTTGCCCCGCTGTCGGGGATCTGTCGTTCGGACTTAGTACTGCTGAAGAATTTTCTTTTCTAATTAGGTGGCCGGATTGCGACTTTATGGGAGACAAGTGCGTGCTACAATCACTGGCGAACATGGAAAAACAGAAGCTTCATGTCTCTGTGAATGATAGAGTCTCTGCCAAGAGAATTGTAAGACGGGGAAGTATATGACTTGCATGAGACTGCTGTTCGTCCCAAGACCGCTTGTCTCCGGCAGCCGGAGTCCGGCTGAAGGATGCGTGTATGTAATAGTCCCACCACACAGTTCAGTGTTCGCGCGACTCGTACAATAGCGCCAGTCGGGCCAAGGCCGATTAGTGTCGGCCATCACTCTCGCCTCGCCATCCCAGCGGGCCTTTCGTCCGATTGCAAAGCATGATTGCACCAGCTGAATGAGTGGTTTGTGCCTATTGCCGAAATCTGAAGATATGGGAATGCAATCGCCTGATGTTCTTTCACCAGCGTAGACAACTCTTCACGGGTGTTTACTCATTTAAGTCCGTCATCTCCTCTCTTCACAGGCTTCCTCCGAGCTGTTCATCGGCGCTACGATACCCCTCATCTTCATTCCAACCCTACTCTTCCACACTCCGTCCCACACCAATCCGGTTAAACCCCGCAGCCATGTCGCCCATGTACACGGAGGATAAGCTCAATGTCGACCGGGTCGCCGTGATCGGCGCCGGACCGTGCGGTCTCGCCGCCGCGAAGTAAGCTGTCGTCCGGCCGAGCCAGCCCGGAGTACCTCGCTGCTAATTACCGGCTTGTAGATACTTTTTGGCTGAGAAGAAGTTTTCCAAAGTCCAAATTTTCGAGCAAAGAGATACCGTCGGTGGCGTTTGGACCTACAGCTCTCTCAGCGTCATTGATAATGACTTCAGCATCCCGAGAACGCAGCCCACAAGGAACCCGGACACGGCTATTGCCGTTGAAGGTCATGAGGCCAAGCAGTTCGTGTCGCCAGTCTATGACTTTCTTGAAACCAACATCCCGCACACGCTCATGAACTACTCCGACAAGAAGTTCCCCTCCACTGCCTCGCTATTCCCTACTCACCAGACCGTGAAGAAGTATCTTGAAGACTACGCCGAGCAACTGAAACCCATCATTTCACTATCGACGCAAGTTTTGAGTTTGAAGAAGGTACAGAGTGGTGGCCAAGTATGCTGGGAGATTGAGACACAAGACCTCAAGACCAATGAGACAACGAAATCGCAGTTTGATGCCGTAATGGTCGCCAGCGGTCACTACAACGACCCTTTCATTCCCGATATCCCAGGTCTTGCCAACTTTGACAAAGCGCACCCTGGCACTATCTCCCACTCCAAGTTTTACAGGAACCCTTCTCAATACGAGGGCAAGGCAAGCCTCATCCAACATCCAGTCGTGCGAATGGCGAGCTGACTTGATCATGCAGAAAGTCATCGTCGTCGGCAACTCAGCTTCTGGCATCGACTTGAGCGCCCAAATCTCCACGGTCTGCAGATTGCCTATCATTGTGTCCGAAAAGACCACCCCGAATACTCCAGCGGAAGACCGCTCATCATGGGCCAAGATGGTGCCGGAGATTCTTGAGTTTATCCCTGAAGGTCGCAAGGTGCGCCTTGCCAACGGCGAGGTTGAGTCTGACGTTGACGGTGTGGTCTTCTGCACGGGATACTTCTACAGCTTCCCATTCCTTCGCGACCTCTCCCCGCCAGTCGTCACAGATGGCGCCTACGCTCGCAACTTGTATGAGCACCTTCTCTACATTGACGATCCGACATTGGCATTCGCAGGTATCCCGCAGCGCATCGTCCCATTCCCTGTTGCCGAAGGCCAGGCTGCACTCGTTGCGCGGGCATGGGCAGACAGATTGGCTCTGCCAAGCACCGCTGAGATGAGGGAATGGGAAGCGAAGATGCTGAAAGATAAGGGAGAAAGCAAAATGCTGCACAACCTCGCTTTCCCGAAAGACCTGGATTACATCAACATGCTCTACGCTCGAAGTCTTGAGGCTGTGAAGCGAGAGGGCCTCGAGAACGATGGCGTCGGCAAGATTCCGCCTTTCTGGGATGATGAGAAGAGGTGGACGAGAGAACGTTTCCCGCTCATCAAGATCGCATCGAGAAAGCTTGGTGAGAAGAGACACGAGGTCACGACTTTGGAACAACTGGGTTTCGATTACAAGGCCTGGAAGGCTGGCTTAAGCGAGGAGATATTGCTATGAACGCAGACCGAGGAGTTAAACTGTCAGACTCAAGCGCTAGACATAGACCTCTAGAATCTTCATCATTTTGAAAGCCTCTACGCCTTCTCAGAAGCCTTGTTTGTCATTCCGCGCCACGAAGTACCGGTTGCAGACTCGATTTGACTACCGTTGCAGCTGCACGAAATCAACGCAATCAAGTTAGGTATCAACAGTAGCTTTTCGAACCTTTCGACCGAAGTAACCCAATAGCAGTATACCCCCAGCCTGAGCAACGGCACAAACGGATGAAGTTATCCAGCCTACTCGAAAGTAGGGCGTCTGTGTTCCCGTATTGAAGATGAGAAGGGGAACCCAAGCGTTGAAAGTCGCACCGAAGGCTTGAGCGATTCCAAGAATGAGAGCTCTCTCATCCGCCAAAGAGCCAAAGGTTTCGCCAAGGTAAGACTTACCCCCGAGTCAGCATCTGTGTATGAAGAGAAACGAATGAGAACTTGCTTACGATGATTACAGGCCCATAGGCGAGTGTAGCCGGGTTGACGAGGTACCCGAAGAACGCACCAGCCTTTGACGGAACCACGGCCAACACAACACACGTGACAAAGTTCAAGGAGGTGATGATGAGCGCGACCCAAATGCGATTCTCCAGTCTGTCAGATAAGAGGCCGAACAAGATTGTGCCGACGAGACCAACTGCGTACGCGGCTGTGGGGATGCTGGGAAGATTTCAGCCAAAGGACGTGTTTCGTACTCGTCGAATACTTACACGTTGATCTCTTGAACCGTGTACTCGTTGAGAGTCTTTAGGTAAATTGCAAAGAAGTCGAGGCCGTAGGTATCGATGCAGAAGAATCTTCGTCGTGTTAGCTAGAAATCATTACCCATATGAGCAACTCACATGTAGTTGAGAATAAAGACCCAAACAAACGGGCGACTGAGAACGCTCCTAAATGTCTCAAGCGTCACACCCTCGAACCGCTTGCGTCCGACCTCAACCACTCGCGACTTTGCTAGTTCTCGCTCCTTTTCATTGAGATAAAAGACCCGCGTGTCATACGGACTATCAGGGACAGCAAAGAAGCCCCAGACCGCCCCGGGAATGTTGATGATTCCGCACATGATGAAGAGCCATCTCCAGCCTGGTATTCCATGGACGCCGTCCAAACCAGTGTACACCGCTGCTTGAAGGTACCCTGAAAACATTTGGGCTGCGAACGATGCCGAGTAGAAAATGGTAGCGCGAGTGGCTAGCTCTGCTCAGTCGTTAGTTGGGGATATCTGGGCTTGCAGCTAGGATGTTTACCCTTGGGAGTGTACCAGCTTCCAAGCAGTGTCATGCCTCCGACATAAAAGGGAGACTCGGCGAGTCCAAGCAAGAGTCGAAGGGCATAGATGTGCTTGTAATTCTTGACAGCGGCAAAGCAGAAGGTGAGGACAGCCCATGTGACTTCGATAGATGGGAGCCAAATCGAGGGACGGACATGGGTAACGATGATTTGGCTTGGAATCATGCCAACAGTGTAGCCTATTGTCCATAACGTTTGAAAGTAATTGTATTGATCGGCGAAAAGTTCCAAATCCTGTTGCTATTAGCACAAGGAATCGCCGTGAGTGGTGGTATTGTAAGTATTACCTCTTCCATGCCAGACACGTATGCGTTTCCTGTAATAGCGGTCAGATGGTTTCGTGTAAGAAGCATAAGTTGCAGACAGGCTTGTAATTACTTACGAAGATTTGAAGCATCCAAAAGTCTGAGGAAGTATCCGAAACATGCCCAGGAGCTTGTAATGTTAGTCACTGACGTGAACGAAGTGGGGTTCACTCGGGACACTTACAGAATGAAGAAGTCGAGCTTCAGCAAAAGCTTTCGTTCTTCAGACCTACCGCTTCGGTGAAACCAGCCATGTTTCCGCTTACCAGCAGCTTCCCCTTCCACATCACCGACAACATTATGAACAATGTCATCTCGCTTAGTGTGCGACGAATCTTGATGTTGAGTTACACTGGACTTGTCAGCCATTTTGCAGATCTGGTTGGAAGGCCTCGCAGATGCGGGCTCGAACAAGAAGCAAGCAGATCGTATTACTTATCGGGAGCGCGAAGAAGCAAGCGGAGCAGTTTAGTTCTGCCCATTCTTGATGCCATAGTACCCAAGGAATGGTGCAATTCCGGCATTGTGGATCGGTCTTTCACTCCAGGTCTTATCGTCACATAGTAGATGAAGAATGATTTTATGATTGGAGAAACAAATATGGTTGGTTAACAAAGGTCGGCGCCGAAGGCCGGCTTTGCTGCATGTCCGCGCAACACCCGCACCGTCCCGATGGCCTAGGATGATTTACAATCAATCCTGAGAATTGCGCCATCATGCATCCGACAAATCGATGACCAAGTTTCGCTAAATATCCGGAATGTGGGCGGTCTGGCTTCCAATGCGCTAGAGCGTGAGGTCGATGAAGAGAAAAAGCCCTTTAATATGACGAGCGTCTGACCGCGGACTATTGATCAACATTTGGAACTGACAGAGCCTCCAGGTCTTTGGGCAACAAAGACCCTATCAATACAGCCATGACTGCCGACATCATTCCGTATGAGCTCTATTCAGACGCTCCAGGCTTTTTGCTCAATAAGCTTGAATGGAAAGAGGCAAATGCAGCTCACCCCGAAACCTCGAGCTTTGGCTCAGTTCCAAAGGGGTGGCCATCTCAATTTTCTGGGCCTCAGACGTGGACTGGTCAATACCTAGAACAGCATCGTAAGTTACGTACTCGTAAAACAGAGAAAAAGGGCGAATGCTGATTCTATGCAGCCGAAAAGTACATCAAGCACCTCTCTCAAGAGCATATCGATGAGATAGATGCTGCAATCAAGGTGAGAGCATGTTGAGCGCGCCCTTATTTCAATGACCAGACGGCAATCTCATACCTGTCGGCACAGAATTGGAAGAAGCAATCCCTTCTTCTTTCTAGTATTAGTCGATCGAACTTTCAGCTTCCCATCCTCGGGCCAATACTGCGCGGAGTATCCGATGAAATCTACAACGGCATCGGGGTTCAGATTCTCAGAGGCTTCCCGGTCCAGAAGTATGACAAGACGGACCAGATCATTGCTTTTCTCGGAATAAATGCTTGGATCGGTGATCGACGTCTCAATCAGGGCGCGGACCGAGCAATATGCCACATCAAGGTATGCATCAAGTTTTAATGCCGCCTTCGTCCATGGGTTGCTGACAATCGCCAGAGCATTTCGCATTTGAACCCAGAAAACCGTGGAAAGATCTATGTTTCTGCTCAAGACACCAACGCACAATTCTTTCACAGCGACGCCGGCAGTGATGTAGTTGGCCTCATGGCTGTGAGCCTTTCAGGTCACGGAGGTGCATCGACTGTCGCCAGCGCTGGACAAGTGTACAACCATGTTGCCATACATCGACCTGACATTGTCCGGCTTCTGGCTGAGAAGAAGTTCCGCTGGAGAGCGTACGTCTATCCCCCAACAAAAATTGGAAGGTTCTCACGATATTTAGCAACGGCATACCCGAAGATGGGGTGCACTTGATTCATAACAAAGACGGCCGCCTATTTCTCAATTTCTCGACACGGACTTTCATTGGCTACGGAGAGGTGAGTCTTGAATATGATAAGTGCAGTAAAGTGACTGACGATTGGTAGATGCCCGATCGGGATGCCGATTATCCACCATTGTCCTTCGAAGAGCGAGAGGCCTTTGCGGGCTGGCAGTGGGTGGCCGACGAGTACAGTCTCAAGACGGACCTTGAAGTAGGTGATATTGAATGGTACGTTGCTTTCATGTCCTCCCCGAACCCTGTTCTCCCTCTGACTAAGACCCATTTAGGGTGAACAATCTTCACCTTCAACATGCACGCCGCGGCTTTGCCGAGGACATCACGAATCCTAGACATCTCATCCGGATCTGGCTGAGCGATAGCGAAAACTCGCCCGAGCTTCCTGAAGACATCAAGCGGAAGTTCGACGCCATGTTTGCCGAGGATCCGAATTTCTTTCCACTTGATGAGATCGAGGAGGACTTGAGGCGGAGGCAGAGCGGGATTTTCACCGGCTCGTGTAAGCAAGAGACAGCTGACGAGAGGCTGCAAAGTGGTGGTATTGAAGCGTTGAACTCCCGAGTAATCCGTTAGTTGCACGGCGTGACACGTTGCAGGAATATTGAGCTTTGAAACCTATGAATGGTGTTTTCCGTTTCTCATTTCCTTGGCTTGGTTGCGTCTAAATGCTGACATCCGGCGTGTAGATCATGATGAGCCTCGACGCGAGCGTTACTGTCTTAGACACCGGCGCGGGCCTACTTGCTTCGGCCGTTGTCAGCATAAGCAACCCGGCACTCGAATGCCGAACGTTCTCTTGCAATGTTTGCGATGTTTCACATAGAAGTGTGAACATTTTGTACCAATGGAAAAGGTTTTCATCTAAATACTGCTGAGGCCAGCTCGGTTCGCATGGATTTTGCAAGTAATAAGCTGCACTGTACCATCAAACACGGAAAGGACATGGCGGAAAACCTGGCAGAGACATGGAAGTGACATAAGAAATGCATCAAAGGGCTATTATTGATATTCTGAATTTGCAATTCCCCTTTCCCTGGACAAGACAATCTGCCAAATAAACCTTTAACTCCGGATGCTAACAGATGGATCCCATGTCGTCCTGAATATGGTCTGTTTCCTGTATCCCATTGCTTTCCAACCATTCGTTAACCCCATTCTTGCTCTAAAAAGCCGTTGGTGTGGCGCAAACCGGCGACGTCACCGTCGTAGGCACTGTGGCCGGGACGTAGATGACCTTCTCATAGGCGGGTCCGTGGCCACCCCAGTTAGGAGCCTGCGCGTCGGCAGTTGTAACGTGTGCACAGCCATGGCAGTCGACGGGGCTTGGTACAGTGACTGTGCTGTTGTACTGTGTGATGGTTGTCGTGGGCTGGAAGTCGCCAGTGAACCCAGGGTCGAAGTGTGTGACAGTAATAGTGCAGTCGCTCACGGCTGGTGGCGCGGTAGGCTCGGGCATTGGGCTAGCAGCTGCAAGGGCTGCAAAGCCAACAATTACTGAGATGATGGAAGTGCGCATTTTTGTGATAGTTTTAACGAATGTAACGTCCAAGTTTGATTAAATCCCGTAATTATGCAATTGGAGACGAAGGTGCTGCCAAGATTGATCAAGATTGGGAGCCAAGACAGCAATATTTATATTGCTCTTCACCTTGCAGATCTTCGGATCTGCTGGAATCCTAAAGGATTTTTAATGTTGAGGAACCATGCTGATCGTTGTCTGAGATCGGATGAACGGCAAACTAGCGGGGAGCCAGAGTCCTCTCCGTGTTGATCTCCCACCCGTTGTGTGACGATGAAGGCTATTATTATCATTAAGTTCTACGGCCATCCCGCCGCCACCTCCTGCTATTCACCGGGGAATAATGAGGCATTCGCCGAAAACAATTTGGGCTCGTATTGCAGTTAAAGCGCCCCCTGAACGCTCAGCCCGAATATGATGGGACGCACTGTTGTAAGCTTTCTAGGGTGGGGTAAACAAGCTGTCAAGCCTCCAAAGTTGATTGCGAAAACGTGGGTTCCCCCTGCTAAATGGTCCGATGATGTGCCCCCTTTTGAAAGCTTGTTTCTCCGAGCGGGTCGGACGATCATGTTGGCATGGCTGTTCAGGAACGAAATATTATTATTGAAACTTGCAGCTTACCTGACGAGTCAATAATCGTCGTGAATTCATACTTAGATCTGCGGATGCAACTACTCGTCGCCGGACTCATCCACCGGGACGGATTCACCCACCGGAGCGGACGCACCCATCGGGCCTAAAACGGTCGGCGTCGCCATTCCTGCCACTCCAGCTCCGCCGATTTTATTGCCCGCGCAAAAGGAAAACCAGTTCATGCTGCAGATGCTGCAGCGAGGAAATAATATGGCAGCCACAATGAAGCGCATCATTGAAATCGAAGGACAGCTCGAAGGTTGCTTATATTGTCAAATTGATCTGACCCCGCGAGCCAAAGCAAATCTGTGGATTTCCCCGCAGGACAGCTTGACGGATAACCACGTGGAAGCAGACCATCTTCCAGCCCTTGCAGCATGGTAACATCTATCCCACACGAACAGTGATACCAAAATAAGCAGATCATAGTACCCACCAGCCCCAGAGGCAGTGCTTGATTCGCATGAGAAATACCACTGCAATCTTCGATGCGGTTGCGGTTGCATTGTGTTATCAAAGTTTTGGCCCAGCCTATGCAGTCAGTATTATTGTAGTATATTCTCATGATTTACTTACAATGAAGAAGTAACCACGCAGCAGAATGTTTGTCTTGCAGGTATCGCCAGCATTCAGCCAAAAGCATTTGGCCGTAGTGTGATCAGTCTTGTCTTCAGCAACGCACATGATTTGACGGAAGTTGGCGCGGCTGATGAACTGAACGACGCCTTTGCTGGCTGAGCTCGGCTGGCTGTATGTGCATTCCGCCCTGGGGGGTTGACCCTGGGCGGCACCGACTTGCAGTGTTCCGTGGTAGACTCCGCTGGGTTGGCGGATCAATGAGGTCCAAGAACTGAAGAGAGGGGTAATTTCAACAGGTGCATCCGCGCAAGTCGCCTCCGCGATAGCAAGTTGCCAGAAGAGCGCCATGAAGAGCACACGAAGTACGGGAAGGAAGAACTTGTTCATGTTTGCAGTTGTTTTTGAATGACAATCCGAGGCAGATGGTCGGGAACATGGAGCTCACACAATTCTCAACCGACAAAATGACAGCTTAAGTATAGAAAAGAAGTTGACGAAACCTCTGCACAGCCGTTGATTTCTTCGCCTCGGTATCGCAAATTAGACCTATTCTATGGAGTCTTGGATCTGTAAACTTTGATCTATGATTTAGTGTGCGTCTTTTACATCGCGAGAAAAACTTTGCTGCACGAATGACCGAGTTTCAACATCAGGCTGAACAACACATTCCACCTACCCCCAGCAGTCGTGGAATGCCTCTGTCAAGGGAAATGCTTAATTGATTGTGACCTCAACTTCGCTAACCTTCGCTGATGAGGTTGAAAACTCTGAAATCTTTCATTGACGGGGACATCACCTTGCTATTCTGAAGACACTTGCATAATTTGGGAAAGCATGGTGAAATCCAATTAGCAGGTTCTGCTCTCGCGAATTGGCCATACGTATTGCCGCAGGGCATGTCTGCGACTTATGAACATAGATATTGTTTAGCAACATTTCCAAGTGACTCTGAACATGAGAACAGGTGGATAGACCTCCAAAATTGTTCTTGCGATGGAAGTTCTGTCCTCGATGCTCGTAAGGAAATGAGCCATTAGTCGGTGATCACTGAGGTGAGGGTTGTAACGAGTCAGTGTCAACATGCAAGCGTGTGCGCCACATAAATTGCTGCTGATAAGCTATACAGACAGCAATGTGTTTAAGAAAGTATATTCTCGGCCATTTCCGCGATTCCCTGACATAAAGGAGCATAAAGAAAGGAGCATTCCGTTACCATTTGCCAAGGCACCTCCAGGATCAACCCGCTCATCCCCACACTCGTTTTGTCTGATCGAACCAACGCCGTTGGACTTATTTCCTCGAAAATGAACTTCAAGTCGGCTTTCCTTCTTCTCGTCGCTGCGTCATCAGCATGCGCCAACCCAGTTGACCTCTGCAAGAAGGCCGCGGACGGCACAGTTGATAAGCGTTGCGGTGGTCCCATCCTTGACCATTGCAATTGCAAGATGTACGTTCCCTTCATCACCGACGTCAGCAGCTTTTCAGTCAAGCATTTTATACTGACCAAATCTCTTTACAGGTGGGTCCCTGGAAAGACCGCGGCTGATCCTCGTCAATACCTGTCTGGAGACTTCCCATACGGTACTGGAGTAACTCAAGGCACCATGAAAGCCACAGGAGGCGCGGGTCAAGGCAGCGTCTGCGCGGTCACCTGGGACAGAGGAGACAATGGACGTTGTGGATACTGGAAGCAGATCAGCGGCCCAACTGGGTCGGGATGCCAGCAATACCAGAATGTTTGGTTCAGCTGCGATGAGGTTTACGCATAGAATTAAAATTGAACAGTATTGACTTCAATTTGTTGCTGAGGTGGAGGCATTGCAGATGATGTTCCCAAGTCGGTCTCTTCCACGAGCGGTAGTGAAGGTGGTATTCTTCTCGGCATTCCGAGTCGGCATAGGTGAAAGATGAAGATACCAAAGATACGATTTCATTGCTTGAAATCACGCTCAAGCGCCCATAGAAAGCTGGCAGGTGCAGCCTGCTCTTAGCTTAGCTTTAGATCGTGGCTCACCTCAGCCATTGAGGCCCCTGCTTGTAGTTTTGTGACCCGCTGTCTTGGCCTGCGTGGATGCCGATCTTACGAGGCAATCAGTAAGCAAGGCTCTCCTGCAGCCAGATGCAAAATGCATTACCCCGCTCATCCATTGTAAATTCTTATTCTATTGACTTTGATGATCCGTGACATTATCTCGAGCCTGTGCAGCTGGTATCGAACGTCACTTTACTTACCATCTTTGGACACAAGCCGATGCGCCCAGTATTCGTTCATGGGCTGAATGACAAAAAGCCATGTCAACTGGAGTTTTAGACCGAAATGCCTACACAATTGGCTGGATCTGCGCTCTTTCGGTGGAGTCCGCCGCAGCGCAGGTCTTCCTTGACGAGCGACATCAAGTGCCGAGCGACGTCTCAGATAGCAACAGCTATGTCACCGGCAGAATTGGGAAGCACAACATGATCATTGCCGTCATGCCTCAGAATGAGTATGGGACAGCCACAGCTGCTACGACAGCAAAGGATATGGTACGCAGCTTCCCACAAGTACGACTGGGCTTGATGGTTGGCATCAGCGGCGGTGTTCCGAGCCAGGAGCATGATATCCGACTTGGCGACGTTGTGGTCAGCAGTCCGGGTAAAGGCATCGGCGGCGTCATTCAATTTGACGACGGCAAAACGATTCAAGGTCAAGACTTCAAAGAAACGGGTCATCTAAACCAGCGCCCACCTCAATTCAATTCAATCAAGTTTGAGGCCTAAACTTGAACTAATTGCTAAATCTTAAGGCCTTACTTAATTACTTATAATTAATTGTAATTAATTAATAAGTGAAGCTATTTAGACCTACTTAGTAATAAAATTATACCCCTCTTCTACTATTACTTTATATATTATAACTTTTTTAGTATTTCTACTACTATTACTAGCTTCTATAAGGTCTAAGTAAGAGATATAGTACTAAATACCTTTTTATAGTTAGATAATTATAAAAGTATTACTAAGATCTTTATAGCTAGTTTATTTAAGTAAAGATATTCTTCTTTATAAGTAAACTACTAAGTAATAGGTTTATAATTAGCTACCCTAAGTAGGGTAAAATACTTCTCTAGTTTATTTAGTTATTCTTTATTATTTTCTCTCTTAACTATAGTAACTTCTACTTAAATTTACTACTTAAAGTTATTTAGTTTATAAAGTTTTAAGTATTAATTTATACTTCTTATACTATCCTCTTCTTTAGAGGGATATTATTAGTTAAAATACTTATTTAAAGCTAGTTTAGTATTAAAAACCTATTTCTATTAATAAGGGGATTACTAATATCTCTCTAAGTATTTTAAATTAAAACTAAAGTAAAGGAGTAATATAGTAGTATATAGAGGTAACTTCTCTATTAGAGTGTAATATTTATTTAGCTTTTTCTATTTATTATTAATTAAAATCCTTAAATATTAATAAGTATTACTATTTATCTCTTTTAACTTAGAGAGATATTTAATATACTTAAGCTTAATATAAATAAGTAAAAAGCTTTTATTAAACTTTTTTTAGGATAATTATAACTCTTAAGTATCTAATAAGCTTTACTAAGTTACTAAATAAGTAGATCTTTAAGAAGTTTCTTATAAAAGAGGTTATAACTTTTCTTACTCTTTTAGTTTATTATCCTCTATATTAGTCTTATTATAAAAGGTTTTTTACGCTTTAAAGTAACTTAGAAGATATTTTATTATAGTAATTACTTCTTAGAGTTTACTATAAGAACTATATTACTTAAGACTTTATATTTAAAATATAAGCTTTTAAATTAGTTTTAAGATTATTATAATTTCTAATAACTATAACTAGTTATTAAAAGTTAAAATATTTTAAGCTAATATAAGATCTTTAATACTTTAAGAGGAATAAAAGTTATTTATTTTATCCTTTAAGTAAATTATATATTTAATTATAAAGTATATAGAGTTTTATTTTATAGTATTATTTTAGATTAACTTAACTTCTCTAAATATCTATTAAGAGAGAAAAATATTATTAAACCACTTAGAAACTTTTAATATCTTATAGGATATATTTTTAAACTTTTATATATATTATAGTAAAGCTTTAATAAACTTTATAATATTATAAAGCTTACTAATAAAACTAGCTTTATATTAATACTTAAGGTTAGTTTTATTTTACTATAGAAGAATATATATATCTAACTATCTCTTAAAGTTTTTAGAGTTCTTACTAAATAAAAAAGCTTTTAATATAAAGTTAAGGATATACCTAAAGTATTAAATCTTTTTAGCTTAGATATCTAACTTCTTCTTTATAGAGGGATTAAGTTAAAGGATTAAACTTCTTATATAAGTGTTATTTAAGCTTATATTATTAGAGATTAAAGTTCTTATTTACTTTATAATATTTTAATCTTTAATAACCTCTTTTAGAATATTTATAAAGTTAATATTATTATAAAGCTTAAGTTACTTCTTTATAATAATTAGATATATTTAAGGATTTTTCTTTTTAGTAATAAAGTAAGTAGTAACGCTTATAATAGTATAATAACTTAGAGAGGTCTATAAATTAAAGCTTATATAGATTTTAGAGTTAGTATATAGAAGTTCTTATTAGATTATTATTTTTTATTACTCTTAAATAACTTTAAGTATATAAATTATTAAAGAAGTAAACTATAATATTATTTCTAGCTAACTATTCTTAGAGATTATATACTAAAAAGTAAGGTTTTTATAGATAGTAAAAGGAAAGTTAGTATTTATAATAAAATAGATAGTAGCTTTTTAAATAGCTTTTATATAATCTTTCGTTATATTAATAAAATCTAAATACTACTTTTTATATAAGATATTATTAAGCTTTTTAGAGCTTTTTAATATTTATAAACTTCTACTATAGTGCTTTTTTAAGTACTCTAAAGTAGAAGAAATAGTTTTAATATTAAGAAGTAGCTACTTATTTTTAAGATTATAGAAATAATAGGTTTAATAATTTTAGTTTAGATTACTATTTAGCTAGTATAAAATAAAATACTAGCTATAATTTCTTATTTAGTTTCTTCTCTCTTTTCTACTTTTTCTCTAAAGATCTAACTCTTATATATATTTCTTATTATTAATCTTAATTTTAAAGAGGTTTTTAAATATAGGTTAGTTAAGTAAGAAGTAGTTTTTACTTTTATTAAGCTAAGAAGTAATAGATCTAAGTTTAGAGAGTTAGCTAAAGGTATTTAGAAAAAAGGTTAGAGTTAGATATAAAATTACTAATATAGTAGATATTTATTATAAAATAAGTAAGGGAGAATAGAAGTAGATATAATAATACCTTTACTTTTATAGTATATTTAAAGGATAATAAGAATAGAGAATAATAGTAATAAAATAATAAATTTAATATAAATCTCTAGTAAATCTTAAGGGTTAGATTCTTAATACTTTAAAGGGATCTTTTTTACTACTATATAGAGTATAAATACCTAGAGAATATTACTTAAAAAAAAAAAGAAGAAGCTAAGCTAAAAAAAAGGGGTAATTTACACTTTATTAAGGTTTTATTAGATATAGATAAGTAGATATAGATAAGTAGATATAAATAAATAAGGATAAGTAGAGATATTTAGTAATGGAATATTTATTTATTCTAGAATCTTATAGTAAGCTAAGCTATTAAGTAAATTAAGTAAAATAATTAAGTTTAACCTTAATAATTAAATTAATTAACTAGCAATAGCTTTATAATTAATTGAATTGATTAATTTACTTGCTTATTTTGCTTGAATTGTGGTGGGCCCTGATCTAAGCCAACCGCCCACAGCGCTCATGACGGCCGTAGCTGCACTTGAGGCACAGTACGACCTCGAAGGTCCTCAGCTAGATGAGAAGGTAGGAGATGCTCTGCAGAACCACCGCAAGGCATTCAAAACCAAGTATGCTCGCCCGTCCGACGACACAGACAGGCTGTATCGCCCCGAATTTACGCATCCCGATGGCCTACCTGGCGATTGTTTCACCACGTGCGGTGTTAGACAGGACGATTTGGTGCATCGCTCCCCGCGAGGCACCGATGATGACAATCCGACCGTCCACTATGGTCTTATTGCATCTTCAAATCAAGTCATGAAAGACGCTGTGAAGCGGGACGAGTGGATCCAACGAGGTGTCTTATGTTTTGAGATGGAAGCAGCAGGACTCATGAATCATTTCCCATGCCTGGTCGTTCGCGGCATCTGCGACTACGCCGACACACACAAAAATTCAAGTTGGCAGCCGTACGTGGCTATGGTAGCAGCAGCCTATGCAAAGGATCTTTTAGGGAAAGTCAACCCTGGAGCCGTTCAAATGGGGGAAAGGCTTTCCGCCATTATCGAGTCTGGTCAGTTCATAGATCGTCATGCAGTTGAAATAGATTTGGACTAACAATTACGAAGTGGAGCAAGTTGCGTCGACTCAATTAGAGCAGACTAAAATTGCGAATGAGACTAAAGTTGCAGTTGACGGAATAGAATTCCGGCAACGTATGGGAAGTTTTAGACAGTGGATCTACCCAGCTGAACCGCTACCCAATGGGATTCTTGCACAGGACCGTCGGTGCGAAGGAACCGGCACGTGGCTTTTGAATTCTTCGGAGTTTCAGGACTGGTTGACAAGTGATCATCAGCATCTCTGTCTATACGGACAGGGAGGTTGTGGCAAAACCTTTCTGACTTCTAGCATTATCGACTACCTCAAAAAGGATTACGACAAATCAACTATTTACTTCTTTTTTGATTTCAGAGACTCCGAGAAACGCACGTTGCGTGGTTTAATTCATTCATTACTTTTTCAACTACACTTTCTTGGAGGAGCCTACGCCCACACAATCGACGAAATGCAAGCGGCACACGAAAATGTGCAATCGCTGCCAACTACCGAAGATCTATTGAAATGCCTACACACCATCCTTGGCTCAATTACGGAAGCTTTCATAGTGATCGATGCTCTGGACGAATGCAAAATAGAAGAACAGGAGCAGGTCAGGCTAGTGAAATGGATACGCAGGCTTTGTTTGGACCCTGGACTCAAACACGTCAAGATTGTCACGACTGCACGACCGGAAGCTGCATTTCTCACAGCCTTTGACAGAAAGATCTTGAACATCAAAAGTGTATATCTCGACAAGAAATCCATCAACAAAGACATCTATACATACATTGAATGGTGCTTACGAGAAAGACCAGGGGTTCATCACGATAATCCTAAGCATGAGGTTGTGGAAAGCATCCCGGAGATACTCGTCAAAAAGGCTGATGGGAGGTGAGTAATCTAAAATATGGATATGAATACGAACGTTTTAAAGACTGATGGATAAATAGCTTTCGGTACGCAGCCTGTCAGATCGATGACATTGTTGAGTGCTTCAACCCTACGGAAATCGAGAAGGTCCTGATGTCTCTGCCAGAGACAATTAAAGAGACCTACGAACGAAGCATTGAGAAGATACCACGGAAACATCTTTTTATGGCTGTCCGTCTACTTCAAATTCTGGTAGATCTTGAACGACCACTTGAACTTTCTGCCGCTGTAGATGTTGTCGCAATAGGCCCAAAGTTTGAAAGGTTCAACGTTACCGACAGGACGCGTCCGGAATATATTGTTCGACTATGCCCGAATCTCCTATCCATTGTGGAGGTTGGCAATTATGGACAGTACCGGTACCGTGAACTTCATCTGGCACATTTGTCAGTGAAGGAGTTCCTCATTCAATACCGTTCTCCTGCAGCTACGTTCGTGGGAGGCGATGCAAGCGTGAATATTGTCCGTACGTGTCTATCATACATTGCCAGTCACGACTTGGAATCGAGTTTAGGCAACGTGGAGTTTCCCTTTGAAACTCACGCAAGAGACATGTGGATCAAGCACGCCACGCCTGCTGAAGCATCCCTAGATGCTGTTGCTGCGATGGCTGACTATCTGAAAACCAATTCTGAAAATCCGAACATATTCTGGAGACCTGCGTACTCTGCTCTTCGGCCGCATGGTGTCAGAGCGGGAGACTTTGCAGCAAGCTGCCTGCATTTCACTTGCTATTCAAACCTTCGAGAAACATCCAAACTCCTGATATCTGCTGGCGTCCCGCTCGATTGCAGGAGTTCCGGTTATGGAAGTGGCATAAGCCCCCTCGAAGTTGCAGCGCACATGAATCAACCTGAGATAGTGCAACTCCTGCTCGATACTAGTGCTGGCCTCGACATCATTGGTACCGGGTCCTTCACCGAAGCTTTGTATATCTCTTATGAGAATGGCAACCGCGGAATCTCAAAGCTTCCATTTTATGAAGAATTCTTTTGTGAATTTTTATATAACTAGGGATATATAAGAGGTCCCCTTTACTCTAACTACCCCTTATATATCTAGTAAACTACCCTTATTAACTACTACTCTATTAAGCTATTATACTACTTTAAGTTTTACTAATAAACTATTTTACTTTAGATAGTTTAACTAGTTTATTTTATAATATTAGTTATTATTTATTTTATTATTTTTAAATACTTTAGCGATATCTTTAAATTTATTAAATATTTTAAAAAGAAATAGATTATTATAGCTATATTATGTTACAGTTAGCTATCTAATAATAGGGTCTGCTAATAGAAGCTGAGGATTAATATTAAAATAGTATACTAAGGTTGAGGTTATAGGTTATAAGTTATAAACTATAATAAATTAAGTCTCTAGAGGCTAAAATAATTAATCTTAGTTAATAAGTAATTTATAGTAAAAATAAGCTAAAAATATCTATAGTAATAATTATAAGTTAATTATTAAAAAGCTATAGAAATCTAACCTTAAGCTAAGTTTAAGTTATACTATATATAAGCCCTAAATAGTATCTTTTATTCTTTTTTTAAGTAGTTATTTAAGTATAAGAAGTAATTATAATTAATTAGTATTACTAACTAATTACTAAATATATTCTCTTATACTTTACTAATTATTTTTTATTTTATTATTATATAACTTATATTATAATTCTTCTATTCTTAAGTAAGTCCTTATTATTCTTATAATCTTATAGTATAAATATCTTATCCTAGCTACTTAATACTTAAATAGGTTAGTTAACTATTATCCTTATATAATAAGTTATAATATTAAGTCCTCTTTCTAAAGGTTTTACTTTTAAAACTTAATATAAGTAAGTTATTAGTTTTAAATTAAGGATCTTTTAATTATACTTCTTAATTTATTTATAATATTAATACTATATTAGGTTATATTTAAAAATTAAGTTCTACTTCTACTCTTTATTATTATAATTATATACTATATATTACTAAATTTAGCTTTATTATTAATATACTTTATTTATATTATTATTCTTCTAGAAAGCGCTATAAACTACTTCCTAAGAGTGAAGTTTATAGTAAGTATACTTATTTAAAGAGGTTTTATAATACTATAGTAGATATTATTTATACTTATAGGTTTTTTATATTATTAGTATTATTTATTTTAGTTTACTTTTTATAGTAAACTATTTATTAAATAAAGTTATTTATTTAGAGGATATTAAAGTAACTAAAGAAGAAGTATTAAGAAAGAAGGCTACTACTTTATATACTATATAGGCTAAGTTAAATAAGTTTATAGCGTAGTTAGATTACTTAAAGAGATAAAAAAAGATAATATTTTATAAAAGTTAAGAAGTTATAGAAGAAGAGCTAATAATATCTCCTATTTTAGAGATATAGCTTATAAGTAGTTTTAATATATTAGACTTAGAAGTAATACTTAGTAACTAAAATCTTAATACTTTAATTTTCTTAAGGGAGTTTTAGTTACGCTTTAGTATTCTTAAGTAAATAAATACTTTTTCTTATTAAGCTAAGTAGGGTTATCCTAGCTATACTTATAATAGTAGTAATCTTATTCCTTATTTTTATACTTCTTTTTATTATTATATAAGTTCTTTATTTATTTATTTATTTCTTTTATTTTATTTCTTTATATATTTTATCTATTTTTAGTTAGTTAAGAGGATATTTAGTCTATCTTTTAAGTTAATATTTTAAAATATTCTAATATATTTTTAGATTTTCTTATAGTAGTAGATTAAGTTATTATTTAGTTTTTATATATTATCTTTATAGCTATAGTCTTTTTATTTAATAAAGTATTCTTATTTATTATCTTTATATTAATAGTTAAGTACTTTTTTAACTTTATATTTTAGTTTATTATCTTCTATAATAATAATATCTCTTATTCATAATCCTTATAATATTAATTCTAAGAGTAAAATATAAAAAACTAAGTAATACTTTATAGTTTCTAAGAAATTAAATTTAAAATTAATTAATAAAACTTACTTAAGAATTTTAAAAGGTTTAAGGTTTTATAGTTAAATTTATTATTTAATTATTTAATTTTAATATTCTACTATATAAAGTAAATATTATTTCTTTTTCTTTAAAATTAATCTTTTAATCTTTTATTAGTTACTAAAGTATATTATTTATTTATATATAAATTTAAGTTTTTTTTTATATTAGCTTAAATATCTTTAATTTATTTAACTAAAGTTATAGCTTTTATTACTTCTAAGTTTATTTTTAATTCTCTATAAACTATTAGTTTAAATCTATAGTTAAAGTAGAAAAGTAATTCTTTAATACTTTTTCTTATTATACTATTATAAGCAAACTAAGTAATTAGTAGTAATATAACTTAATTATCTTAATTATAATTAATATATATATAGAAATAGGTTTTAAAGATTTGATTAATTTATTTTATTTATTTATTAGTTTATAAATAATATATAGTAAATATTACTTATTTAATATTAAGTTATATTATAATTAATTTCTAAAAGTTAGAAGTAAAGATTTTATTTCTATTTAATATTATTTCCTTAAGTATCTTATAATTAGTAATAATATATTTAAAGAAAATATAAGTAAATCTTTTAGTATTATTTAATTCCTTATATAGAATAAAATAAGTATACTATATAAGTTAGTCTATAATAATAAGAATATTACTATAATAAACTTCTATAAAGGGTTCTTAAGACTTTAGTAGCTTAATAATAAAGTTAAGTAATATAGAGTACTAAGTAGTTTATAATATAAGTAAAGGTTATAATATACTATAAAGTTAATATTAAGTAGGTTTATTTTTAAAGTAAACCTTATAATCTTTAATTACTTTTACTATATATTTCTTAATAACCTTTTCTCTATATTACTATTATAGTTATTTCTAGGTTTTTATAATTCCTTAGTAGCTATATATAAAGTATATATAAAACTTTATAATTACTTTATTATTTAACTTATTAGTTAGACTAATATTAAATTATCTAGCTATTATTAAAAGTTTAATTACTAATATTAAGTTACTATTTTTATTAGTTTTAAAAATTACTTAACTTTTTTCTAATATTAAGATATTATAATTTAATCTTTAGCTAAAAGTATTAGCCTTATTATTCTTTAATTCTTTCTAATAGATAATTTAAAAGTTAAATTTTAAAAAGAATTCTAACTATTTAATTTATTATTTATTAAGTATTTTTAATATAATAAAATATATTAGGTTTTTATAATTAGTATATATAAGTATTTTATAAATAGTTCTTAAGAACTTTAATCTTTATTTCTTAAAAGCTTTAATAATTACTATTAGTTCTTTATTATAGATCTAATAGTTAAGCTTAAGTTTATAGAGTTTTTATAAAAAGAAAGTATAAAGATATAGTTTTCTTTTTAAGTTTTATTATAATAGTTATATTTTAAAAATAAGGTTTTAAATATCTATTTTAACTTTAAACTAATTTTAAGGGTTTAGGATTATAAGGATTAGTTTATTAGTAATATAGTTTTTAATTTTCTAGAAAGTAGTTTTTTAAACTTCTTTTTATTTAAATAGTTAGTTTTTATAGCTAAAATCTATAAGTAATATATTAATTTTACTATAATATTTAATAAATTATCTATAAAAGTTAATTAATCTAAGAAAACGTTATATTTCTTTTAAGTTTATTAGTATTAGCTATTCTTAGATTACTTTAATTTTATTATTAGATATATAGATCTATCTAAAAGTAATAGTAAATCTAAAGTATTTATTTTCTTATATATAAAACTTATTTTTTTTAGGTTTAATAAGAAGCTTAGCTTTTTATAAAGCTTATAGTATAAGATAGATATATTCTTTATATTATTTAAGTATAAATAAGAAAATAAGGATATTATTAAAGTAGATAACTATAAAAATATCTATAAACTTCTATAAAACTTAGTTAATTATATTCTAGAATATAGCTAGTATATTAGTAAAACTAAAAAGTATAATAAAGTATTTAAAATATCTTTTTTATATTTAAAAAGTAGTTTTTTATTTTTCTTTTTTTTTATTCTAATTAAGTTATAAGTTCTTTTAAGGTTAAAGGTTATAAACTAATTTACTTTATATAGGAGTTATTATAACTTATTAATAAGTAGTAGTAAATAGTAGTTCTTAATTATTATTTTATTAAGTATATAGTAGTTAATATATAGTTATAGGTTTCTATTCTTTTTTAGTATAAATAAGATTAAATTTCTTATTAGTAATATTAATTCTCTAATATAACTTTTTTTAAAGTTTTTTTTAAAATATTTATTTAAAGCTTCTATTTTTATAAAGTTAAGTTTATAGATCTTATTAAATTATAATTTTTTTCTTTCTTTAAAGGGGATTTTATAGTTAAAACTAATATATTTAGGTAGTTTAATTTCTAGTTTAATTATAAAGAGTTTCTTATAAACTTTATACTTTTTTAGAATAAATAAAATTAATTCCTCTTTTTTATTAAAGTCTTTTATTATTAGTAGTTATAATATAGCTTCTTTTATTTTAAAGAAATAGATATATTATATTATAATCTTTTTATAAGATCTATTTAAAACTTAGTTTCTATAAAGCTATTTAGTAATTAGATTATTATAGTCTTAATAAAGTTAGCTTTTTCTCTAATCTATTTATAAATTATTTTCTTTAAACTATAATATTCTTAATATAATATTATATATATTAAGTTCTATAATATTAAGTTAGAGTTATTTACTTTAATTCAAGTAATTTATTATAAAAGGTATAGTTTTATTTCTAATAGTTCTTCTTTTATATTAAACTTATTCTCTTTCTATAATATTTAAAGTATATAGGTTTTATTTCTTTATTTATAGTAGTTATAATTTATTTACTACTTAAAATAAAATAAAGTTTCCTTTTAATTTATTATTAATTAATATAATTATTATATTATTATTAATTATGATTTATAGTTATAAGTATACTTTTTAGTTTAGCTAGGCTAAGTATATAAACTTTATTATTATTATCTATTTTAATCCTTCTTTAATAAGTAAGTTTAGTTTTTTAACTAGCTTAATTATTCTAAAAAAGTAATTTATTTTCTTTTTTATAATACTTTTATAATACTATTTTTATAGATCTAAATTTAAAGAGGTTTTAGATTATTTTTTATAATTCTCTAGGTATATACCTTTTTTTATAGTAAACTTAATATTTATTATATTAATATTTATCCTATTTTATTTATTTATTATTAAAATATTTTATAAGAAACTTAAGGTTTAGTTAGAAAGTAGTAATATTACTATTAAAATAGCTAATCTCTTATTTTATAAGAATATATACTAAGTATATTTAATATATAAGTCCTCTTTTAATTTTTTAAAGGTTAAAATAATACTTATATTTATCTCTTATATATTTTTTATATTATAAGTAGAAGTATTATGCTTAAAAGAGGTAATAATATCTTAGGTTTAAAAAGTTTAAATAAGAGTAGTCTTTAAGTATAAAAGTTAAAGTTTATATACTAGCTAGTAACTCTAAGTTTCTATAGAAGTATATATATTACTTATCTAATTAAGGGTTAATTATATATATTTTAACTTTCTCTTTAATTTCTTTAAATATATTTTTAAGTTCTTCTTTAAAGCTAATATTATATATACTAAAGGTAAACCTATAAGTAATCTCTACTTAAGTATATTAGTAAGTAATATTATAAGGTTTATCTAAGTTATAAGAAGAACTCTCTTCTTTTCTAAAAGTTTAGTTATTTATAAAGTTAAATAAGTATTATTTTTTTAGGGGGTTATATTAGTAGTTTAGTTCTTTATTAGATTCTTCTTTAACTTATTCTTTAAGTTCTTAGTTAATTTATTTAATCTTAGTAGGGTTCCTATATATATATTTCTATTATTTAATATTAGTAATTAAAGAGCTAATTTATTAGTACTGAATAATATTATTAAGTTTTAATTATACTTATTATAGTTAAATAGTTTAAGCTACTTTAAAGTATAAAATTTACTACTTATTATTATTTTTTAGTTCTTAGTCTTATATCTATTATAATATTATAGAAGTATTAGTAGTTATTAGTTATTAAACTTATAGTATTTTATTTAATAGTTTAGTAGTTTTCTTAATAAGTTTATTATTACTTTAATAAGCTATAATAAGCATCTTAGTCTTAATTTTAAAGATAGTTATATTATAACTAGTTTATCTATAGTCTAAGTTATTAAGTTAATATTCTAAAGCTTCTTTATTACTACAATAAGTAAAATACTTATTATTATAGTATTTAGTCTAAGATAAAGATATATAAAGTATCTTAGTTATTATACTAATTTACTTAATATACTTAAAGATTAATTTCTAGTTTCTTTTCTTAAATTATTAATAGTTATAAGTAATATATCTTTATTTCTTATAGTTATAATACTTAGGATTTTAAGGTTTCTTCTAGTCTTTAGTAGTTATATTAAGGTTTATAGGTTTACTATACTACTTATAAGTAGTACTTTATTAAGTATTATTCTAGTTATTATAAAGTCTACTATTATTTTACTAGTTAATAAACTTCTATTAAGGTTATTATTAGTATTTATATTTAAAGTTTAAGTTTTATTACTTATTACCTTTTTCTCTATATTTCTTAAAGAGGTAATTATTAATCTTAATTACTAAGTTAATATATTAAAAGAAGTCTTTAAGTTAGTTAATTTTAATAATCTTATTTTTAATATTATCTTTTCGTTCTTAATAGAACTAAAAGATCTTAGATTCTTTAGTAAGACTAAGTTAATTATATAAATATCTAAATAAAATTATATATTCTTTAGTAAACTTAGTTTATTATAACTATATAAGGTCTTATTTAGTTTATTATTTCTTATTAAGGTTTTAAAAAAGGGATTTAAAAATATCCTTAAATCTTTAAAAACTACTATAGATATTATAAGTTTTAATAGAATATTTATCTAACGTTTTATATTATAAAAAATCTTCTTAAATAAGTTTAAGCTATTTAAAGGCTTTCCTTTTTAAAAAAGTAGCTATATAGACTACTTTTTTAACTTTATTATTAAAGTTATTATAATAAAAGTTTTAATAATTCTTTATTTAAATTAAAAACTTTTTAAAGTATTAAGAAGTACTATTATAAGTTATTAGTTAGCTAAGTTTAAGTTTTTATTTTCTTTTTATAAAAGTAATAATAATATTAGTAGTAGCTTAAAATATATTAATTTTATTCTAAAGTTCTTATATAGTTAGATTATTACTTTATCTTTTTAAGTAGATAATTCTATTTTTAAGGTTTATAAGGTATTAAAGTTTATTACTAAGTTCTTAGATTATCTATTTAAGTTTTTAGAGTTTAATAGCTATTTTATTATATATAGTTTAAACCTTAGTAATATTATTATTTCTTTTTTTAACGTAAGCTTAAAGTCTTTTATAAGTCTTTTTCTTAAAAGTAACTTTATTACTTAAATTTATAGTTATTAAAGTTCTTTTAAGTTCTTTAGCTAAGCTTTAGATAAATTATTTTAAAGAAGAAAAGTTTCTTAAAATAAGAGACTTAATAGAAGTATATAAAGATATTTTTATCTATATTATTTAATAAATATTAATAATTAATTTACTAAATAAAAGTAATTAAAATATTATAATTAGCTATTTAATAATAAAGTCTACTAATAGAAGCTAAAGATTAATATTAAAATAGTATATTAAAGTTAAAGTTATAAGTTATAAGTTATAAGTTATAGTAAATTAAATCTCTAGAAGCTAAAGTAATTAGTTTTAGTTTTAATAAATAATTTATAATAAAAGTAAGCTAAAAGTATTTATAGTAATAATTATAAGTTAATTACTAAAGGGTTATAGAAGTTTAACTTTAAACTAAGTTTAAGTTATATTATATATAAGCTTTAAATAGTATTTTTTATTCTTTTTCTAAGTAATTACTTAAGTATAAGAAGTAATTATAATTAGTTAGTATTACTAACTAATTACTAAGTATATTCTCCTATACTCTACTAATTATTTTTTATTTTATTATTATATAACTTATATTATAGTTCTTTGATTCCTAAGTAAGTCCTTATTATTCCTATAATCCTATAGTATAAATATCCTATCCTAGCTACTTAGTGCTTAGGTAGGTTAGTTAACTATTATCCTTATATAACAGGTTATAACAAGTAGTTATAGAAATAGTAAATATAGTATTATTTTAGTATTTTAGTATAATAGGTTATAGTAGCATAAAGAAAGAGATACCTACCCCCTAGCGATTCGCGCTCTCTTTATATACCCCTATAGGTAGCTATAGAGGTTTCTCTATAACCTAGGCTATCCTAGCCCTCAAATATTTCCCTATAAGGGTTATACGGTAGTCAACAAGGTGCGCCTCTAGGCGGCAAACTGCGAAAGAAAAGTTAGAAGGGAAGAAAGAATCTCAAAGCTTCTCGTACGAAGGGCATTGGAGGCCTCCCATTTGGGTTACGACCGGCACGACGTCCAGAGTACCATGTCAATGGCCATTGCAAGAAATGACATAGACTTCATTGAGCTCCTCCTTGATGAGGGGTTCGATGTCAGTACGATTCGCGGACATAGAAGAACCGCTCTGCTGGATGCCTCGGGGTGTGGATTCGACCATATTATCGCAATGCTTTTGCAGCGCGGAGCGACTGTGAACTACGAAGATGACAGCTGTTTCGGAGCAGCCACTGCCCTCCAGGCAGCCTCTGAGTATGGCCACCAAAGTACAGTCAACCTTCTGATCTACAATGGCGCGAACGTCAATTCTCGAAGTGGTTCTTATGGTACTGCTCTCCAGGCCGCTGCCCAGGCCGGCTATCAAAAAATCGTCAACCTTCTGATCTACAATGGCGCGAACGTCAATTCTCGAAGTGGTTTTGATGGGGGGACTGCTCTCCAGGCCGCTGCCCAGGCCGGCCACCAGGAAATCGTCGAACTTTTGGTGGACGCTGGCGCAGATATGGACGCGCAGGGTGGCCAGTATGGGAACCCTTTGACTGGCGCAGGCATTGGGGATCATACTGTTACGTTGAAGTATCTCCTAGACAAGGGGGCCGACATCAATGCACATGGTATTCGTTCCAATAATGCTCTAAATTGGATCCTTATGAAAACCGGATCACAAGCGAGCGAGAAGAGAGTGCAGACCATACAGCTCCTTCTTGATTATGAGCCGAAAGTCTGTGCCGGCATCAGGTCATCGCGTGACGCCCTCCGGATCGCCGTCAAGCGAGGCTCGTCCGAGTGTACCAAGATTTTGCTAAAGCACGGAGCCCGTGTAAAGGAAGACAGCCCGGAGAAAATTTCAAGTATGCTTCGCTACGCTGTTTTACGAGTCCTGTCCCGCGGTCTTTCGCGAGAATACGCAGATATCGTCCGCTTGTTGTTGGATGCAGGAGCAAATCCAAACACATCGCTTGATCACGTCGGTATAGGAGGCAAGGACAGCCTTCTTATGCAGATGCTTTTCCGCAGTCAATCGGAAATAGCGCAGGAGCTTCTGCGATACGGCGCAAACCCAAACACCATGACTTGCAGACGAGTTCAAAACCAAACTGCTCTTCACGTTGCTCTGGAAAGGGACTACGATGAGATTGTGCGGCTACTTTTACAAAAAGGAGCAGATCCCAATGGACTGAGTGGCTTTCCTCCATTTACTCCTTTGCAGCTCTCTGTGAAGAGAGGCTCCATTAAATATGTCTGCTGCTTGAGCATGGAGCAGATGTTGCAGTTGTTGGGGGTTACAGCAAGAACCTCACTGCGATCAAATTGGCAGAGCAGGCGGGGAATGATGAGATCATGCAAATATTGGAACAAGCAGCAACAAAGTGAAACGATAGGAAGAGAAAGGACAAAGAAGTTGAAGACGACCCAAGTGAATGTCTCAAACGGCCTCGCTCTTGAGGGGCGGTTGGACCTGGGGGAGTGCTATCTTGGAGTTTTGGGTAGTTGTCATGTATGTTCAATCATTTGTACCCACTTTCAATCATATTGATGGTGATTGAATTGTTGGAAATCTCGAGGCCATACACATCTTTTAGAAGGCCTGGTATCAAAAGCTGACAAATGTCCACCTTGTGATCATGTGAGAGGGTGACAAACCGTAAGTAAAACTCGGTCTCCCGCGCGCTGGGACGCTCGGCTTCCCGAGCCGCGCGGGAAGTGCGGGGAAGTCGAACTTCCACGGACTTTACGTCACTAAATGCTGTAACAGCTGCACTGTGACTTCTGGCGTGCTTGTTGCAGCTGCACCATGTCTCCCCTCTCTAGCGCATCATGACTAATTGAGTATCCCACCAGTCTCTGAGGCTCAACTTCATAATTGGACCAGTTTGAGTCATTGCCTCATTATCCCACTTGATCCCACAGGATCCCATAAACTTTCACATTTCCCTCGGAGCAAGGCAGAAACAGAAACAGAAACAAATACCATCGCGAATTCACCATCAAGATGGGCGAAGAGGAACGCAATCCGACTTCAGTGTTCAACTCACGATTGGCTAATGATTCAACAGAAGGACCCAATCAGATACCAACCCGGTAAGGGCGGGGGCTTCGAACGAACTGAGGCTCAGTTCCGCAACTTCATCAGCAAAGACTCTAACTCCAAGTTTCCCGCTGAAAAGGGTCGCTATGCGCTCTACGTCAGCCCGGGGTGCCCATGGGTAAGTTCCCTCTCACCGCCGAGATAGCCGAACGCTGACCACCTCCCAGTGCCACAGAGCCATGATCGTCCGCGCTCTTAAGCGCCTAGAGGACTACGTCGACCTGTACATCGCCGACATGGGCATGGGCAAAGAGGGCTGGCATTTCACCGACAGCCCTGAGGCCGCCAAGTATGGTGTTCTCCCCGAGGATCCCGTGTACGGTTTCAAGACCATCAAGGAGCTTTACCTCAAAGCTAGTCCCGGGTATGAGGGCCGTGTGACGGTGCCCGTGCTTTGGGACAAGAAGGCGCACACGCTTGTCAGCAATGAGTCGAGCGAGATCATTCGCATGCTGTACACTAAGTTCGATCATCTTCTTCCTGAGGCGGACCGCGAAGACAACAGGCCTGGTGGCGGGCTGTACCCTCACAAGCTGCAGAAGGAGATCGATGAGATCAATGAGTGGGTGTACCACACCGTCAACAACGGCGTTTACAAGTGCGGCTTTGCGTTCACGCAGGCAGCGTACGAGGATAACGTCGACCATTTATTCCAATCGTTGGATCGATTGGAGAGCATTTTGAAAAACCGGCCGTTCCTGCTTGGAGATACTATCACGGAGGCAGATGTAAGACTCTTTCCCACGATTGCGAGGTTCGACGTGGCCTATGTGCCAATCTTTCAGTGCAACTTGGGCACCATTCGCAATGACTATCCCAACCTGCATCTTTGGTATCGGAGGCTGTACTGGGATCAGAGTGAGAGAACTCATGGTGCTTTCTTCAACACCACGGACACCTGGATTTCGAGGTTCAAGGAGGGGTATGGTAACGCCAGAGCAAGGGTTTTGGGCATCCAGGGGCCGCTCATCATTCCGAAGGGACCTCACGTGTTGATTCATGAGCTTAAGGACGAAGAGAAGTTGTAACTGTAAATAGGAAGGGGACTCGACGAGACGATGTAAAGGTGTCAACGGAACCATGACATTAAGAACCAGGTCCACAGTATCAACAGTTTTCAAAATACAGATCACAGATTCCGTCATAGGCTACAGGCTACCACTCTGAGTCTGTTCATGCGCAGCAAGCAGTGCCCGGGGTCAATTGTCGGTTGGAAGATCCGGGGAGCACTTTGCAACCCCGTCTTCTGCAGGATCAATTGCGCAATTGCCCGAGGCTCAATCGGACAAGATGCCTTTCAGAATCTCATTCTAGCCAATTCCGGGAGTCGCCAAAGGGCCGACGACGGCGATAAGAATCTTTCTCGCCAAGGATGCTAACATCGGAGAGGCGCCGACAGAATCCACTGCGTCGGGGCCCGCCCGCCAGCACGCAATTGTGCCGCCCGACGAGTCTCCGACGAGTGCCTCCGTGGGTCATTCATAGCGCAAAGCAGCCGTCAAGCGTCGGCAGCAATTGCCGCAGGGTAATGCTTGACGGTGTATGCGTCGGTGAGATTGTGTTATATATGCATAATACCTTCACTTTGCCAAGGGGGTTGACTCACCGGGGTGTGTTTTCCTTCAGTGCGGTTTTCGTGATCTCAGTTCCAGTTCACTGAAGAGCGCCAAGTTTCACCCCAACTCATGCGTTGAGACCACAAACACGCCACAGACTCACTGAAAATTCATCACCCTCAGTGAGCCTCAGAATGACGGCCGACATCCGGGTCGCCATTGACCGCGGCGGCACCTTCTGCGACGTCATTGCAGACATTGACGGCCGCGATCCCATCATCTTCAAACTTCTGTCAGAAGACCCCGCAAACTACCCAGATGCACCGACAGAAGCGATTCGCCGCATCATCTCAACCGTCGAGAACAAGACCATCCCCGTCGGTGAGAAGCTCGACGGCTCCCGCATCGGTAACCCCTCACCTCAGCCCCTGAATCCGCCGTCTGAATGCCCTCACTAACCTCGCTCACCAGCATCCTGCCGTATCGGCACAACAGTAGCCACAAATGCCCTCCTGGAGCACAAGGGCGAGCGCTTCGCCTTCCTCACCACAAAAGGCTTCAAAGACGTCTGCGTGATCGGCGACCAGTCTCGCCCCAAGCTCTTCGACCTCAACATCCGCAAACCCAAAGCCCTCCACGAGACTGTTGTCGAGGTCGACGAGCGCATCGTCCCTGCAGACTACGACCTCAACCCGGAACCCTTCTCCAAAGATGCACTGGCGTCACAAGATGGCCTCATTCGCACGCCGAGCGGCGAGTTCGTCCGCGTCCTCCGCGCCCCCGACCTCGACGCCGTTCGCCCTCAACTCCTCGCCCTCCGTGAGCAGGGCTACACCAGCCTTGCGATCTGCTTCATGCACGCCTACCTCTACCCGGCCCACGAAGATCTCGTCGCAGACCTCGCCCGCTCCCTCGGCTTCGCCTTCGTGACAACCTCCGCCCAGACCTCCCCAACCATCAAGTTCCTCAACCGCAGCACCTCCACCTGCTCCGAGGCCTACCTCTACCCCGTCATCCAGCGCTACGTCTCCTCCTTCACCTCGGGCTTCCGCATTCCCCCGCAGCGCGTTGACTTTATGTGCTCCGATGGCGGCCTCAAAGCAGCCACCCGATTCCGCGGCAACGAGGCCCTCCTCTCCGGCCCCGCAGGCGGTGTCGTCGGCATCGCCCGCTCTTGCTACGACCCGGCCGACGGCACCCCCATCATCGGCTTCGACATGGGCGGCACCAGCACCGACGTCTCCCGCTACGACGGCCGTTACGACTACCTCACCGAGACCTCCATCGCCGGCCGCACCATCACTGTACCCATGCTCAACATCGCCACGGTAGCGGCAGGCGGCGGTTCCATCCTGTTCGCCCGCAACGGCCTCCTCGCCGTCGGTCCTGAATCTGCCGGCGCACACCCCGGCCCTGCTTGCTACCGCAAGAACGGGCCCCTGACCGTCACCGACGCGAACCTCTTCCTCGGCCGCCTTGTGCTCTCATCCTTCCCGTCCATCTTTGGAGCTAACGCGGATGAGCCCCTGGACGCGGCCATCGTGGCGGAGAAGTTTGCCAGCATCACCGCCGACTTCAACGCGCAGACGAACCAGTCCCTGACGCCGCATGACGTCGCCCTCGGGTTCCTTAACGTTGCAAACGAGACTATGTCTCGGCCGATCCGCAACGCTACCGAGGCCCGCGGCTTCGCGCCCGAGAACCATCACCTCGTCTCCTTCGGCGGCGCTGGCGGTCAGCACGCGTGTGACATTGCCGACCGTCTAGGTATCCGCCGGATCCTCATACACAAGTTCTCGTCCCTGTTGTCTGCGTACGGCATTGCGCAGGCCGAGTTGCAACACGAAGCACTTGAGCCGTATGGTAGCAAGCTCGATGCCTCTGCGGAAGCCCACGTAGCGGACCGCCTCGAGGTGTTGAAGGGCAAGGTGTCGGACGAACTCCTTACCCAAGGCGCTGACGCAGACTCTTTGGTCTTTGATGAGATTCTTGTTCTGCGCTACTTCGGCACCGACACGAATCTCACAATCTCCAAGCCCGAGGACGGTGACTACGCTGCCAAATTTGAGGCAACACACCTTCGCGAATTCGCCTTCTCGATGAAGCGTGATATCGTCATCGAGTCTGTAAAGGTCCGCGGAACAGGTAGCGCCGGCTCCCAGGCCCCAGAGCCTTCGGCCCTCAAAGAGCTTTCTTCTACAACGCCGCTGTCACCTCCTGAGCCGCAAGAGACGCAACAGGTCTACGTCGATGGTGCCTGGCATACCACCAACATCTATCACCTGCCCCAGATTCCCAAGTCCACCGCGATCCCCGGACCAGCCCTCATCATCGACCAGACGCAAACAATCTTCGTCTCCCCGACCTTCACCGCACACATCCTCACCTCCCACGTCCTCCTCCAGAAACAAACCCTCAACACACCTCTCCCCTCATCCCTCCAAGACCCCTCGTCTTCGACAGTCGACCCGATCCAGCTCTCCGTGTTTGCCCACCGCTTCATGGCCATCGCCGAACAAATGGGCACAACCCTCCAGCGGACCTCCATCTCCACATCCATCAAAGAACGCCTCGACTTCTCCTGCGCAATCTTCTCCCCATCCGGCAAACTCGTCGCCAATGCCCCTCACATCCCCATCCACCTCGGCTCCATGCAGTTTGCAATTCAAGCCCAACACCGCCTCTGGGCCGGCAAACTCTCCCCAGGCGACGTCCTCCTCACGAACCACCCCCAATGGGGCGGCACCCACCTCCCCGACCTCACCGTCGTCACCCCTGTCTTCATCCCCTCCCCCGCCACCGGTAACGAAGAAATCGCCTTCTACGTCGCCAGTAGAGGCCACCACACCGATATCGGTGGCAAAGGCATCACCTCCATGATGCCCGAGTCGCGCGAGCTCTGGGAAGAAGGCCTCAACGTGCCCTCCCTCAAGATCGTCGCCGCCGGGACCTTCCTCGAGACCGAGGTCCGCGAGGCCTTTGAGCGCGCGGGGTCGTTCCCGGGGTGCTCCACCTCCCGCCGGCTGGCGGACAACATCTCCGACCTCAAGGCGCAGACCTCCGCCAACCAGCGCGGCATCACCCTCCTCCGCAAGCTCTGTGCCGAAGCCTCGCTGCCCGTGGTGCACAAATACATGGGCGCGATCCAGCACAACGCCGAACTCGCCGTGCGGTCCTTCTTCAAGGCCATCGCGGCGCGGAACGGCGGGCGCCCGTTTGAGGCGACGGATTATCTGGACGATGGCACCCCCATGCGCGTTAAGATCAGCATTGACCCCGACACGGGCTCTGCCGTGTACGATTTCGAGGGTAGTGGTCCGCAGATGTGGGGGAATTACAACTGCCCCATCTCCATCTGCCACTCCGCCATCATCTACACCGTCCGCTGCCTGGTGGATGTCGACATACCCTTGAACGAGGGATGTCTCGCTCCCGTGGAGATCCGCGTGCCGCCGGGCTCGGTGCTCAACCCGGGCCCGAGGGCAGCTATCTGCGGAAGCACACTCGCCTCGCAGCGTGTGATCGACGTGATCTTGCGCGCCTTCGGGCGTTGCGCGGCGTCGCAGGGCTGCGCGAATAGTTTCGGCTGGGGCATGGGTGGCAAGGATCCTGCCACGGGGGTAGTTACTAAGGGGTGGAACTACGGTGAGAGCATTGGTGGAGGTGTAGGTGCTGGAGATGGGTATGCGGGGGAGCATTCGACACATGTGCATTCTACGAACACAAAACAGACAGACGCCGAGGTTGTTGAGAAGCGGACAGCGGTGCTGGTGCGCAAGTACGAGATCCGCCGGGGTAGTGGTGGACAAGGCAGATGCAGGGGCGGAGACGGCATCACGAGAGAGGTGGAGGCACGGGTGCCGTTGAAGTTCAGCATTCTGAGTGACCGACGTGTGTACAGACCGTATGGCATGGGCGGCGGCGGGCCGGGTATGAGGGGTGAGAACTTTGCTTTTTTGAAGGGGGAGGATGGTGGTGAGATGGAAAGAATTAACTTGGGCGGCAAGGCGATTGTGAACTTAGGGGTCGGAGAGTATGTGCAAGTGAACACGCCTGGCGGTGGAGGTTTCGGAGGAGATGAAGTAGAAGATAGACATCGGGGATATGTGTAGATGATAAATAATAGATGCGTTTACTTGGGAGGAGTACAGCCAAATATGCTTGAATCATCACGTACGACTTTACTAGCGTTAGTGTACTAGTTTCCGTTCCCAACTCTTGAATCCTCTTGGGATGGTGATTTTCTCATCGAGTAGGTGCAACTGGACAACAGATACTGCTCATTGCAATGACATCCTAACAGTGGCTGCCCGGTGGAGAAAAGGGGAAGTGACCTGGTTGACAGATGTCAGCCTTTGGTCACTATTTTGGGTGTTCCTGCGATGGTTGTTATTCTCTTAAGACCAACATCAAGACCCAAACCATGAGCCTAGTCATCCGCGGCTTGAAGTGTCTTCGTCAGACAGATGAGCCTGAAGAATGGAGTCGCACATCTCTCAGTCTGTTGACATTGTCTCGGACGCCTGCGGATCTCGGATCTACTGCAACAAAGGTGGGTGATACAAACAACAAAAGCCTACTGATTCCAGCCTTGAAGCTTTGCTGAGGCTTCATTGTTCAAATACCTAGGTAAAGTAGGTAGGTATACAGGCACGGACAGGCCTGTCAGGTATTCAGACAAAGAAGAGAAGGAAGGTGAGGCAGGAACATCCCGCAGTCATCGGTTCCTTCCCTTCCTGATATTTATGCCTGAGGAAGGCACTAGACGATTTCACCTGCCCGGGTTCCCACCGAACTGCCCTCGACAGGCTGATGTTGCCGACTCAGCTCTGCCTTAAATAAACAACACCAACGCGTTTTTTTCACGTTATCGACCTAACACAGTTTTTACCCGACCACTTTCACCTGCCGCTCACCGTTATACTTCCTGTGAAACTAACAGAAGTTTGACTTTGGTCGAGAACGTCAGGAAGCTCTAGTGATTAGAGACGACGACGAAGAACGACGACGAAGGCGACGAAGACACGCCACAACGACAACACCAACAACGACGACGACGACAACTAAAGATGGCGCAATTATCCGACCTGCCAGCCGAGATCATTCTTCAAATCTGCTCCTTCGTTCGGCCTGGTCTCAATGGCAAGAAACTCCTCGATGATCAAGAACCTGGCCAAATTCTCGAGGAGGACACCCAGGACTGGCGTAACCTGAACTCGCTGAAAAGCTTCTGTCGAACCTCTAAGAAGTACAACGGCCTTCGCAATTCCATACTCTTCACCTCCATCGTCGAATGTCACAACCTCAAGGAAAGCGCCGTCGAGAGTGTAGCGACCCTGCTCCGCGTGCTACTTGCCAACCCCGGAGGACGTACCCACGTGCGCAGTCTTCACATGTTCCTGTACGTGGGGGAAGACATGGACGAAGATGTGATGGAGATTCCATGGCCGCTTTCACCTCCTCAAGTCAGGACCCTGGAGAACGTCGCTGCCGCGGTGGGCATAAATACAACTAAGAAGATCCGCGACCTCAAGACGGGTTGCCTCATCACTCTCAGAGGCGTCGCCAAGAACACACAGTACCTCCGCTCAGACCGTCTGTTCGGCTATGAGATGCTGCTCCTTCTCCTTCTGGTTCCTGGAGTGCAAGATCTGACTCTCGTGATCAACTCGGGCACCCTCGACTGGATGCGTCATATCTGGGCAACCGCACGGCCTGATCTCATTCGCCAATTCTCCACCTCAAGTCTCTTGCCATCAGCGACGGCTTTTTTTTCTGGCATAGGGACACAATCGACAAGTGTTTCGGTAGCCTTTTCGATATGCGTCCATCTTCCGAACTTTACGCCGAGGTTGTCGAATTCGAGCACACACATATGCCTTTCTCCAATATAACCTCGCTGGCTCTCGGTCGACTGCCCTGGGAGACCACCGGGCTGTGTCAAGTCATTCAGAACTTTACGACACTGCACAGTCTGTTTCTCCTCGCTAGTTCTCCCGAATCTAATCCAGTTGAAGCCGCAGCCGTCATTGATGCACTCAAGAAACACGCTCGCACTCTGCGCACACTCTGCTTCCAGCGCCATGAATGGACCGACGACAAGCAGGATGAGTACGCCATCGCTGACCTCGGTGAGTTCGTCGCCATGGAAAAGCTCTGGATCACCGCCACACTGCTGCGTTCAGTGGGCGAGTCCGGCCACAAGGTTGACAACGTCCTCCTGAAGCTTCATCTGCACAATTATGTACAGCACCTTGTCGAGGACCTTCGCAATATCTCTGAAGGGGCCAAGCGTGGAGACTACTCCATCAACTTCACTTTGTCTCTGGACGATAATTCGAAGCGTGGCAAGAAAGTGTTCAGCATGTTTCGCGAACGGAATTTCCAGGTCGTGGTGGGCGAAACTCGCCCTGTTTTGTGGTAGTATGTACGGCCGAAAATTTACCAACAAAGCAGAAGGATGTTGTCGACAAAAAGAGTTTGCTTCTGGGGTTGATAGATGCTAGTGAGCATGGATGATAGCACGGACGATGACAGGGACGACTAGATTAGCGACGAACACGACGACAATGACGGGGGACGCCGACGGGGCACGACGATGACCATGGAAATTAGCGAGATTGCATCGTGGCCACTAGATGGTTTGGACTGTGGCACGGGAAGCCCAGCTTGATATAATCTACGGTCAAGACTGACTCCGAGATGGCTGTGGAGGACACACTTCGGGGAGCAACGCAGTGTGTATCAGGAAGAATAAAAGTAGTATGTCTATTCAAAACAATCCACGCCACACATGACCAGGTTCAAGGCTTCCACAGCGTTCAAAAGATGACAGCCATCTCGGGCAAAACAATGACCACAGTATTCCCTCCGATATCCGCTAATAGGGGCATTTTCCCATATTCTTACTTGGCCGCCGCTATTGAAACAACTCCATTAGAGGGAATACTCGCCGTTCGGTTGTAACTACTTGATAAAGGGACTGTCAACTTGAATCCAGATAAACTCAGGCCGAAGACGATTTATGTGCAAGGGAAAGGTTGACGAGTCCAGGAAAATCACAAAGGCCTAGCAATATCAATCATATCAAGTGTGTATTATTTAATAAATACGACCACATAGTGGCGAGGTATCCTAATCTCTCATCATCACATCATCTCCAAAGCACCCCGGGATATCATTTCCAGCACCCATGACAAACACATCCAAACACCGATTACATCCCCGTTATATGTCATATATCAGATCAAATAATTAGGCAACCTCCTTTTCGGGCTTGGGCTCGATTGTGCCTGGCGCAACGACGTCCGCGACGGTCTCGTCGGTGAACTTAAGGTCGTCCTCGAGCGCGACGGTGTCCTTGATCTTCCAGAAGATGATGGGGGCGCCGATGATGAGGGCGGCGGCGAGGCAGCCCCAGGTGGCGCCGAACATGGTGTCGTACGGCTCCTTGTTGGAGTCCAGGGCCCAGAAGATGGCGGCGCCGGCGGATTGGATTCCTAGCGATTTGTTAGTCTTGTGTCTCCGCGATGTAGAGTAGATTGGACTCACCCTTGTAGAAACCAGCCAAGTTGGCAGCCTTGCGCGAGGAGTTGGACAGAGCACCCATGTACCAGTAAATGCACGTCTGCCAGACGGCGTCGAAGAAGCCGTAGAAGATATAGAGGAACATAGGGCCAAGGTACGTGGAGCCACCGTCGGTCCAGTCGATCTTAACGAAATCCTCCGCACCGGCAGCCTCACGAGTGGGCTGGTTCTTCTGCCAGGCCCAGCCGCCACCCCAGATAACCATGGTGAGCACGGTGAGCGCGATATAAGAACCCTTGGCGCGGACGCTGCGGCGGACAGAGTGCAGGTCGAGGGCGTAGCCGAAAATGAGAGCGCCGAAGATCTGGAAGAGCCAGTAGAGCAGGTTGTTGAGGGCGCGGGTGCGGACGTTGAACTGGCCGGCGTTCATGTTGTTGGTCTGGTAGGTGTAGAAGATGTTGGAAGTGAAGAAAAGGGGGAACAGGAGCAGGATCCAGGGCTCGTTGTAGAGCGTCTCCCAGAGGCCCTTGAACTCGGACTGCCAGGTGGGGTTCTTCATCATGATGACCTTGGAGCCGTCCTCGCGGTAGACCTTGGGGACGTCGCACATGAACAGGGCGATAACGGCACCGAGGAACATGAGGACGATGAAGGCGGCGTAGGTGCCGTCGGACACGGGGCCGGAGATGGTGTGAATGTTTTGCGCGAGAGGGATCAGAGAGCCGATGACGGCGCCGAGGTTGAAGATCATCCAGAACCATGAGATGTAGCGGCCCTTCTCCTTCTCGGTGGGGTAGGACATCATGATGGCGCCCTGTCCGGTCCACAGAAGACCGGCGCAGACACCGAGGAAGGCGCCGGAGAAGATGACGAAGCCGCGGTTCTCAGTGTGAGAGTAGCACAGGAAGGACGCAGCGTAGATGCAGTATCCCAAGCCTCCGAGGGCAAGAGTGAGACGCAGACCGAGACGGTTGGCGACGGTACCGGCGAAGAAGGCGACGACGGCGAAGGTGGAGTTGAGAGCGGTGTTGGCGTCGGTCTGGGCCTTTGTGTCGACTTGACCACCGCCGCCGAGACCGGTCAGGGCGTTGAACATGCCGGGGCAGAGGAAGCAGATGAAGGACACCATGAAAAGCTGGATGCGCGGGGAAGCGTACCACAGCTCATGGCCACGGACGCGGAAGCCCTTGTACATCCAGCCGGCCGGGCGCGGGGCGGGGCCGTCGACATCGGGGGTCGTGGAGTGCACTGTGTCGCCCGGAGTGGTGGCGGACTCGGGTTGGAGTTTCTCTTCTGTAGACATGGTTGCGGCTTGGTGATGTCTGAGGATGGATGAGTGAGGTGAGGTCAATTGGAGTGAGGTGAGGTTCGTTCGACAAGCGCGTCGCGCCTCGGCAGTTGAAATGCGGTCGGCAGTGGTGTGAGCCGGGGCGCTTGTTGTGACTGAGAATTGTCGGAGGTTGCAAACTCAATCGTGACCGGACGATGACGGCTCGGCTGGGCGCAGGGCGCAGATTAGGCGCGCAATTGGGGGTGAGAAGGGGAAGGGAGGAGAATGAGACCACGAGGTTGAAAGAAGGGGTCTGGGGACGGATGCGGTGCTTCTTTATGGGACGGTTTATCGGGCTGCAGGTTGCAGTTGCACTGGGCGATGATCGTGAGTGGGTCGGTGGTCTGGAGGAAGAGCCGGGGTGGTTTGATGGGAGTGTGGGTGTTTGGTGGTGGTGGTTTCGGTGCGTGGCGTGTGGTAGGGTAGCGAGGGGCAGGGAAGTGAAGGGATGGGACGGGCATGGGTAAGGGAGGTGAGGAAGAGGAGGAGGATGAGACTGGGGGATGGTGGTGGTGGTGGTGATTGGAGATTTGGGGAAAGGGATGCTTTTGGGGGACGTTTGTTCGGGATGCAAAGACGTTAGTCTCAGCTGGGAAAGAGATCACCAGAGACCGCACGGGTCCTGCTTCCCTCTGATTCACAAAATCCGATACGAAATTCGCTTTGCCGGCGCCGTAGGCAGCGGGAAGGCACGAAGGGCATCCAAAGGCAGGAAGGCACGACTATGGAAACTACGACTGGCCGAGGAAAGATGTGCAGAGCTAGCCGTGGAGGATGAGGAAGGCAGCGCCGACCGAATGGACGGTTAGAACTGGGCCGGAGCTACCCCGGTCTGTAAGTATCTGTGAGGCAAGGCAAGGCAAGGTGAGGTAGCAGCGAGAAGGAGCTGCCTGCGGTAGTCGCTGCTACGCGTGTGCCCGTCTGACGTGTGGTAGGAACCTACTGGCCACAGGAAAGAACGAAAAGGCATCGCAACTGCTGTCCGTTGTGTTGAAGGATTCTTGACATTCGCGTCTCCAAACAAGCCTCAGTGACACAACCAACCGGGCAGACGGCGAAAAGGTGTGGTCGAGTCCATGTCTTGGACCTGGTGCCTATCAGCTGGGTGAGAAGGCTGGGCGACTCAGACGGGAGGCAATCTGGGCTAAGATCAAGCTGGTGAAGGATGGTGGTAGGCGTCTGGAGATGCGGATTAGGTATGTGGCAGGCTACGGCTACGGTTACAGCGAAGGCGAAGGCACATGCACCAACGAGACGAAACGAAACGGACTAGAACACCCATCACCATCAGCACCAATTCCAATTGAGATGCAGTTGCACACTAGCACCAGTCATCCTATGCCGTCTCCCCCACCTTTTAGAGCCCGGGCGGACGCCGACTCGACCACTTGAAAGGTGACAATGGCAATCTTTGCAGGTGAACAATGGCACAGCAAATCGAGTGTCGGGTCGTGATGGTGGCCCGCGCAGAGTGAAATTGAAAAAGGAAAAAAAAAAAAAAAAAAAAAAATGAAGTGCAATAAAAACCAAACACAAAACAAAAAAAAAAACAAAGCAGCAAAACCAAAAAAAAAAAAAA